>JAGXEW010000647.1:0-68069 GCA_030684275.1 Acipenser oxyrinchus oxyrinchus
GTGGGTTTTAAAAAAAAAATCAATTAAGAAGCGTTGCAATAAACAAGTGCTGAAAATTTCAAAGAGCTGAAGCTGGCAGAGGATGTGATGGAAGCTGGCAGCAGGCGCTGGATCCTGCCGTTCAGTTGACAATCTGTCTATGTCACAATGCACACTAGGCCAAGACACTGAGGGTGTTCTTGCACTGGAGGGATAGTTGCCATTTAATTTACTAAACATTTAGGCTGGTATTTATAAATCACGTTTATCTCTTAGGCGCATGAAAGAAAGTAGCTGCTCTTAAAACCTGCGGTTTGTTATAGGCTTATAGGACGGCGTTAAATGGACCTTGCAGTTGAATGGAATTCAAAAAGGTACCTCAAGTAAAAATAATTTAAGCAGATGACATCAACATGCTGATATGGAGAATAAATCATGGTAAAAACTGACAGTGGCACAGTCAATGTAGTGAATAGGGTTTTTCCGTGATGTGTCATGGAATACAGAAGGCGAAACATGCGCTCTGATAGGTCCTATAATTAGGAATAAACATGTTTAAAAGTTTAGCCTTTAACATATAGAAAAGCTATACTCGGAATATTCTTTATAGAGTAACTGCAGCATGTACAGTATTTGTGTATAAGACAGTATGTTCCTTTATTAATGAATGTGATCAAACAGAACAATAAGCTTGCTGTGCTGTATATATTAAGTATGGTAACGTTTGTGTCTTTCTTTCCAGCCCCACCTCTCTCGATCTCAGTGGTGGCAGCAGATACACCGGCACCTTTTAGTCGATACCAGGCCCAGAACTTCACCCTCATCTGTATCGTTTCTGGGGGGAAACCTGCACCAACGGTACGGCAACAAAGAGGGTCGCAGAAAACGCACTCATTTGAATGTGTGACGCTGTTATCTTTCAGTACAATTATGTTACAGTCTTGTTCATAACAATGTCACAGCTTTGTAGAGCTAGTATACCAGTATCTTATGAAGAGACTCTAGCAGACCACAGCATTACAACACAATAGATTTGGAGCAAATATTGTACAGGTGTCCTCATTCTCACACTTCCTCATACTCACACTTGTCCTCACACTTGGGTCTCTTAAATTGATCTAAACAGAAGCAGTTCTAACTGCCACCTTTTAAAACTCTAAATGGGACCCTCGCTGGTATTCTGCATATGCTTACAGACAGAAATGAACAAAAGAAACTTCTTCAAAAGTTTTTTGACTATTGACCACTGGAGTGACTATTGCCCAGATTTGTTGACAATAGCACAAACAATTTCCGTTCACATTGTATTAGCTAGGGTTGAGAGATTCAATCTAAGGGCAATAATGTGTGTTGGTTCAGGCCATGTCAAACCAAGGAGCAAGATACAAATTATTTGTTATACAACTTTCTTAATCTGTACAAAACTCAGTAACAGATGCATGAGGCTTATAGGAGATATAACAATCATTGTTGCTGCTTGATTCTGTACAGACAATTAAAATGATTGAAAGTTAAATGTCTTAAAAAGGTGTAATTACCAAGACTTTATAAAGCATTATCCTTCTTATTAGCATAACAATTACAGTCTTACAAGTCCCTCATTGTTATGCTGTTAATCTTTTTGTTTTTCTAGGCTTTATTTGACTCAGGTGAAGCACATTTTTACTGTCCTGCTACAGCACTATAAGTTCACGTTCTTCCTGTGTTACAGCTTATAGGGCCCAACCTGAGCCTTACACTTGGGTCCCATGTTACCTGGAGGACATGTGGTGTCAGGTGGGAACCTATTACCTGTTACACAGGAAGTGAATGGCCAGAAAAGGGACTACCAGCAAACAAAAATAAATGTGCTGCACCTAAGAAAGTAAAAATAAAATCAAAAAATTTGAAAAGGTGTAAATCAGAACATGAATGAACTTCTGATAATGTTGTTGCTACAATACTTATTGTAAGAGCATTTTATTTAAATTTAAGGGACTTTTTTGTTTATTAACTGTCAATAACTAGTTTACTAATATGCTAATAAATGTTCCTCATTTTGTGTAGTAATATATAGTAACCTATTTATAAATGGCAACACACTACTTTTCTGATACAATTGTGTACTTACATATATTGTGCAATAAGATGTACACATTAAGTACATTGTAACTGTGCATAATAACATTGTAATTATGTGTAAGTACACATGTATTTACTAAGTAACTACTGTATAAATACACAGTAATTAGAGACACTGTGTAAAGTGTTACCTTATAAACTAATTTAAAAATGTATATAAAACCCAGATCTCATTTGCTAAGCATTACTGCAGTAACATCTTTAAAAGTGCTTCTAAACAAATGTAATCAATTTCATTGATATAATTGGAGTTGATAATCCCAAAGTAGGGATCAGATGTTTGCTGAATAGGTTTTTATATTAGTTTATTATACAGTATATTACCTAACCCTTAACCACAATATGAAAAACACGTGTTAATGTTTTATTAAGCTAGGTTTATTAACTGCATTGCCCGGTACTCCTTAAGGGGTTAAATTAAAAAAATTAAAAACGGCAGAAGTTATTCATTTTTGGGTCACAGTTGGAACAACCTTGTCAGGCAAACTTTATTTTTGTTCCTTTTGTTTGACTTTTGTCTTGCTTTCAGCACTTTTAAAATGACAACCCTCAAAGATATAGTCTAAGTCATAATTAATGAGATTTTTTCTTGCAAAACCAAATTAAATAAAAGAGTGAATTATTGAAGATCTGCAAAGCTCCGACAGATATGAAATTACTGGATTTTTGATGAAGACCTGTAAGCCAGATGAAGGTCATTTGGGTACAAATGTTAAAACTTGCACTGAACATACTTTAAACATAATTGAGGCGTGCACAGCTTTGATTTTTCTGATCCTCCTCAGGCTTTTCTCTTGCTCTTTTTAATTTTACATTTTTGAGACTTTAGGCAAACACAAATTTTACAAATTTAAGAAAAACAAATGGAAAAGAAAAAGTGTTTGTCTCTCAAGCGTTAGATTAAAACAGTACATCTTGAAATATGATCCATTACTGGCTCATAAAAAATAAAAACAATTTGTAGGCATTTCATCCCACTGAATGGAGAAACAAGAGCTGGACGCAAACCGCTAACCCAAGGGTGGCCAAAGTTGGCAATTCCACTCCTGGTCTTTGTTCCAACTGGGTTCTAAGTTGGAGGTTTGAACCAATTAAACCTCCATCCAGACTCTGAAGTAGTTCATTGTATAAGTGGAATGGCTCTCCAGGACTGTGACTGGACACCTCTGCGTTAATTTAATGGTTTAAAGACTAACGTCCAACCTTCAGTGAAAGAACAAGCTCCCTACTTGAAAGTCAAGTCAAGTGTCTAAGGGTGCCAATGTAATGGCCCATTAAACATACTTTGCAAATAAAGACACCGTCCCAGGACCTTTTAGACATGGCTACCCGCAAAGCTGGCAGGCAAAGTATAAGAAGGCTAATATTCCAGAAGATGCAACTCACATAAAAGTAAATCAATCCCTGAATCGCCCCGAAATTCAAGTCTCCTAAAAAGTGATACAATAACACAATGTAAAATATGCAATTTGCTTTTATCCTTAAAATTTTTTTTGCTATTCTCTTTTGAAATGCACACGCCCCAAGCTCAGGATGAACCGTGCACATTCACGAATGGGTTAAGTTTACTGCTTCATTTTACAGCAATGGAAGACTCTTTATTGGACACCTTTTCATTGATTGCTACCCCTGTAGGTGTACTTCAAGCGGGACGGAGAGCTGATTGAGGTGATCCCCTGGGCACAGCCCTCCTCAGGGGAAACAGGCAGCTGCTATGAGGGACCCCGGGGCCGCAGCCCCTGATCAGCCGCGAGCTCGACGACACCAAGCTGCAGAAGTCTCTGTCCCTGTTGGACTTTGAGGAGAGGCCGGCCAGGTTGTTCACCGAGGACCCCATGAGAGGCTACACCCCGGGCCCCGCCACGAGCCCAGCCCAGCCACGGAGATCATCCCTGAGACGGTGGTGAGCCGGGAGTTCCCTCGCTGGGTGCAGAGCACTGATCCGCTCTACTACTTCCATCATACCCACATTCCGCTGAGTGACGGCACAATAGAGGTGCGCCATGATTACCTGGACCCTCAATCCCCAGCTGGACAATGACGCTCTTCAGCTGCGAGGTCAAGCACCCTGCTCTCTCTATGCCAATGCAGGCAGAAGTTACTCTGGGTGAGTACGACTGATTGCAGACAAATCCGTTGGCTTGATAAAGAATGATAGACATCACATGTTATAGGATTTGAACCCTTTCCTGCATGACGTCCTCATATGGGCATGGATCAAAAACTCTTCAAATGCATGATAGTCTCATTTGAGGATTCAATTTTGTCCCCATATAAAGAAATGAAAAAATAATGTTTCAGTTGTTTCTGAAAAATATTTCATGCATGAAAGGGTTAAACACATAAGACTTTAGTTTAGTATGAGCATGTAATGGAGTTATATAGTATAGCTTTTAACATTTAAAGAGGTTATAATGAAAGAATTCCAAAAATATTCCCAGTTATGCATTTTTATTTACTATGTTAGTCTCCCAATTGAAGTTTTATAAGAAAAATACAGAAGAGATAACATGCATTTTCCTTTAAAAATGATGTGAGGTTAAAGACAGTATTCAGTCTGCAGGCCTACACTTCATAGGTCATTTCCCTTTAGCAGTGGCTTCAGGGCTCAAAGCATGCGACTGGCTGCACAGCATGTCAATCATTAGGGAAAACAGCTGGTTAGTTATTCATGCACACCGCATTTCACTCTCCAGGTTAGATGACCTAGGAAGTCCAAGAGATAAAGTAAGGCATGAAAACAGCTTTCTTTAACTTATTATAGTATCATATATCCTTGTTAAATATACAAAAACATGTTTGCTATAAAAACACATGTTTCTCTCAAGCCTTCGTCTACAGACAGATAAGATTTCTGGAGTTATTTCATTAACAATAACCTGCTGTAATGTGTTGAAAGTATGAGCTTAAAATGCCATCAGTATATAAAGAAAATCATATCAGGACTATCAATATTTTTTGACTGGGTGTTTTTTAACCTTTGGTGTTCCGCTTGCATTTCATAACCAGCCTACCCTCTCCATCTCAGTCTCAGTCTCAGCCTTAGCATTGTGTTTTTGAAAGACAAGTCTGGCGACATCAGTTCAGAGCCTGTTTTTGTGACCTGATGCCTCTGTGCCTTTCTGTTCTGTTTCATTCTGTATATTGTACCCCTGCTGTTTCCTGAAACCCTTCACTGAAAATGAGGTTTAGACTTCACTAGTTAAACACGGTACATGCAAGCTTCCTTCATTTCCAACTCTCCACACGGCATGTTTATCTCTGTGTGTGCTTCAGTTAGTAGTTTTTTCTGTCTTCTTTTTTAAATAAAATTATACAACAATAGAGGATGGGTTGAATTAAAGAAATTGCTCAATTGCCAGTCTAATTAAACACCCCCTTTTAAGACAAAAGTGGTTTTCTACTGGAGAGGGTAGAACAATGCATCTTGGTAACAACTCAGTTTCCAGTGATAATACGGTTAGGTCGTTTCTCTGTACAATAAATAAACTAAGAGATTAAACTAATTATTGATATCATGATCAATAATTCCAAACCCTACTCCCGTGTTCTCAGATACAGTGCTGACGTATGGAAGGCCATCCGGGTCAAAAACACGTTATTTAGTACATGTTTAAAATATTTAGTACACGTATTGATTTGGACCAATCAGAATACATGAAATAGTACGTGTTCTAAATAAATGTAAATGAACTATGCATTTTCTACGTTGGGGCTGGTCATTTTACAGTAATGCAACGTAAAATTACAAGAGTAGCCAATCATCTTCGGGATTACATCATTTTAATTTCAGACATGAAATATGCTATTAAAAAATCAAGAATGAGGAAAATTGCAAATCATGGGGACAGATTTTCTTCTGCGGTGCAAATATTGATTTGCTGAGTGCTACCGACTTCTTGAGACAGACAATGTTGACCGTGACACGGGTCAGTTTGTATTAACAATGTACACAATTGTTTTTAATTTTCTAATTATATTTATTTCAGTTTTACACTAAAATATGGAGTTGCCATAGCTAACATTAGATTAAATGTCTTTAAATTGTTTAAAATGACATATTAGTTACAATGGGGTTACCATTGAATTAAAGCGATTTCTAAGGCTCTGAAACAGCCGGTTGATGCTTGTCTCGGAGGGTCCGTGTCTGTCCATCTTTCGCTAGACTTTATTCAATGCCAAGTCCATTAATTAGATAATTTATTACACTTACTATTTTCTTTAAATTCATTGGTTCTCATTTCATTTTCAGTGATCTGATTGGCCAAATTAGCATGCATAATAATTAGAATTATAACACGCACATGACACGTAAAGTCAAATTAGGACGTGTAGTAAATATGTTTTTGTAAACGTGTTTTTGACCCAGGTGGCTTTACATACTGACGTAGTGCACATAAAATTACAGAACTTTCAATCTCTGTTATTGTGCCTCTAAATGGCCACATTTCCATCTGCACCTAGAAATGACCTACAGTATTTTGAAAGAAAATAAATACTACAGTAATGAAAAAATGAAATGAGGTATGCACTGTGTGTCAAAGTAAATAACTACTTTTCGATTTAATAATCTTTTCTTGAATGTAATTAAATGAGAAAGAGGTCTACCAGCGGTTCAGTTCCCCTGAAATGCAAACTCAGCTTCTCGTTTATAAGCCTGGACTCAGAGACCTGTGCCATTAGGCTGAACGATCATCTGACTCCTATTTATCACGCGGGACCAGCTTCTCCATAGAGCAGGGGGGGATCACGAGTCTCCTGCAATTCCCTGCAATTTAAGCACTGTCTGAATTAATCTGTCTACAGGCACTTAGAAAGACAGCAGGCCGTTTATTTACAAATTCCCTGGGGCGGTTTCTTAGTGAAGCATTCAGGTTTCTTCCTTTGAATATCAGTATTTATCATTGCAGGTAGCCATGCAAAGACATAAAGAGGGCAACATTTTCAACAAATGTACAGTTAAAGAGGTTAATGAAGTAAATCCATCTTGCTCGTTTTGCGCCTCTTCTGTTCTTGTTGCCAGCCATACGGAACACATATATATATTACAACGACTTGTATTGAAGTGAGAGCCAGCGCCCTCTGGTGACCAGCTGAATCAAGTTTCCTTTAATACTGCTGGAAATACCTAGCAACAGTGCTCTAATTGGCACCATCTCTTGCTACCAGGAAGAGCATTCAAAAGGTCCATCTTATTTTAAAGAGCAAGGGGAAATGACTTTAGTCTCGCCTCTGTTGTGTAAAAGAGCAGTGTCAATTCATTCTGTTTTAATGACGCAGTGGCAGATCTTAATACAACCTGATTTATCATAAAGCTTATTTTACTGTATTTTGTATTTGATGTGGTAATGTTAATAAGCGGGTCTATAAATCAGTCCTTGTATAAAACCCCAGCTGGATTCATACAAAGTTAATGAGCTGCAGTGTTTAGATCTGCCACTGTTTAGATCCTTCAAATAGACCCATTGTCATCCTGTACTGTGCAGAACCCATCAGTGGTTAAACATACAGACAGCAGGCTTTGGTTTCCAGCAATTTCAGTCTCATTTGAAGTGCTTGAATGTCGTCACTAAACACTGGTACTGACCACTGAGTCTCATTGGAAAAGATTTGTGGGGTAATCCGCTTAAAGCCAGAGAAATAACAATCTCAGCCAGGAGCACTGGCGGCCTACCACAGCACATGTCTGGACTCTGTTGGACCAACAGCCTTCAGGACGCGGGGGTCAGCTTTTCAATGTATCTGCCCCATATAGAACAGAAGCAGCAGTTTGGGGTATGGGTGGGGGGTCAAGACGACAGCTTTTTAACTCTGAAGGCCTCTATTCAAATCCGGATTATGTTACCATTGAGTTCACATTTCAGATAGAACTGATAACTGAGTTCTTATGGAATACTGAAATAATATTAAGTGCCCAGTATTCCTATCTATTTCACAATTCTTACCCATTCAAAATTGTAAATCCTGTTGCAGTACACACTTTGTCCACAGGATGGACTCAGAGGCAGTGTAGTACTGTATTACACACGTGTTAATTTTAATTATTAATGTATTCCTTTATTTGCTTTTAGTCAGGCAAACGCGGGGAAAAAACAACAGTTATGGTAACAATAGACACTTTTTCCATCATGTTATAAGCTAGCAGTTAGTTCTAGTGATTTCCATATAAATCGTTCATTGCAATAATCCAATCATTGAACTTCAATGCCTGCACAAGACAATTAAGTCCTGGAATTTCTTAAAACAGGCTTAGACATGGACTATAATACTATTTATTAAAAAAATAATAAATTATAAAAACACAGTGCATACAGTTCCTGCTAATCCCTGGCTTTCATTTGCAGCTGTGGTGGAACTATACAAAGACAGTGCATAAATAGCCCAGCAACAGTACAAATAAAATTCAAAACCAATACACCAGAAAGCATTATATGTGTGTGTGTGTGTGTGTGTGTGTGTGTGTGTGTGTGTGTGTGTGTGTGTGTGTGTGTGTACTGTTTAAAACATGGTATCTGGTACCAGTTTTTGTTGCCTTATTCTCTGGTTATCTGTTTGCGCTTGCACTTCCTGGGCGTTTCACCTCAGCAGTGTCTCCTGGGTGAAAGCATGTCACTAGCTGAAAGCATGTCAGCCAGTAGGGAAGCAGCTGGTTGGTTAATGACAGTAAAGAAGTCATTTAAGGGTTGGGGACCCCAGGTGGAATGACCAAGCAAGTGTAGCATTAACTAAAAGCATGGCTTACAAATAGAGATGTCTTTAACCAAGTGTAGTAACATATATCATGTTTTAAAATAAAAATACAAATGTGATGTATTGAAAGTGCTGATAGCTTTTGGGGTTAGGATTATCGTTAGCTGGCAACGCCCTGACATGCGTGTATTTGTCCATCAAGTCTCTGGGGTGCTCCTGGAATGGCAAGTTCTGGCAAAAACCCACCACCAGAAACACAAAGCCTGCAGACCAGTCAGTGTATGTTTTGGTGTCACCACAGATTCCATCCAGAATGTAAATAACAAGCCCTGACTATTCACAGTGATACCCATAGCAGGCAGAGAAACAGTACAATATATACAAATATTGCTGTAATATCAATTTAGACCCTGCTGAAGAGAACATGTGAAAACAAAGACTTTCATTCTTTCTGCTGCAGAGCCCCTGACACCTTCGATAGGTTAGGAGATGATCCGTTCACACCGCAAAGCTTTTCAACAACAGACTAAATTAAATTAATCTCCCAACTTCACACTGCAAAAGACAAGGGACTTATTTCTCAAAGTGTCTCATATCACTGAGCTTCCAATTCTCTGCCTGCTTGAAGTTCCTAGTCTGATCATTTGATAAATAATATCGAATGAACTAAATCTCTCATACTTGCACAGGCACTAAATCCAGCCCTGTGCTTTATCTACCTGGAGACCAAAGGGGCAATGCAGCAAGGACACTACAATGTACTTTCAAGGGCAGCTACAATAGGATGGAGCTGCCATTGGTAGAAACGTACCACACTGGGAATCAAAATGGTTTAAATAGAGTATACACCTTGGGGTATTGTAGTTCCACAAATGAGGATGACCAGGGGTTGTCTACGGTTTTCCCATAATTGCAACAACCAAAGCACTACAACCAAAGCACTACACTGTTCATATACTAGCAGGTTTTAACCTAAACTAAACAACTGAATTCAGAAAATGACTTTCTTTAGATCGTCTTTTAGCATTGCAGTGTTATTTAGAACAGTGAGATCTGAATGAATGTAAAATCAAAAATGATATTGAGTAATACAAAGCATCTGCTCAGCAGCGTTGACGATGAAAAAGTTAGCCGATGCCAGATCTCTCAACACTCGTTTAAATCAATACTGTGCAATATTTGTTCCGCTCCGTTATGCTGCTATTGCTGTTGTTATTTGCTGCTGCTTCTGTGTCTTCGATGTAATGCACTGGGATTGGAACAGTATTTAAAGTTGCAGAAGACTTCAGTCTGCAGTGTTGTCTGTGGACAGAGAGAATAAGGAGTCCAGTCATAACAGTTCCCTGGTTAACTTTGCTCTCTTCTCCTCTGCAGAGGCCCCTAAGGGCCCCAAGCTGATAATGACTCCGACCCGAGCAAAGGTTGGGGACACAGTGCGCATTGTCGTTCAAGGATTCCAGGTAGGATCTGCAGGGGTAAGTGTGTTGGGTAATTTTGAAATCTGGAGCCATACTCAGAGTAAGATAAGAATGCATGACTCCAATTTACTGTAGCAACACAGCCAATCCAGGATTTCAAGTCAATTACCTGGGCGCATTTTGTGTGTAATTGAATAGCTAGTTTACAGCTCAAACAGAAAGTTGGCCAGTTTACGTTCACTACAGAGCCATTAAGGCAAATCCTAGAGTCAGAAAGCAGATTGCCTACACACCAACAAACTTATACAACAGGCAAAATAATACAGTCAAAACAAAGTAATAAATAGAGCAAACCTGAGTCATGTTACAGCACCAACAATTAAGAAGCATCAGGCCATTCAAATCTAGCACCACCGCCACACAAAGGGCTCTGTAGCCCATAGACGTCACGCATGCTTATCTTTATTTGAGTGGTAGCTCCTGAGTTTCAAACTGACATACTAACACAGAGCAAAGCGACTGAATGCATTTGATTAAGCTGTGCATTTATGCAAATCTCTGAATAATCAATAAACCCTTTTAGAAAATTCTGGACTTGAATCATTTTTATATTGATTGTCAATTATATGTTATCCACTGAAGGCCTGGGCTGAAATTCATATGGTCAAATTATGTTTTTCTGTCTCCTTCCAAACATAATAGGAGCATATACAGTATGTTTGACACTTCTGAGCCACTTAAACCAACGGAGCTACTCAAACCTCCACACTGTAGACCAGAACTTTCTCAAACCTCTGAGCTACAAACCTACTATCTTTCACACTGCAGCCCAGCATTTTTTGTCACACCCAAGCTACTCAAACCCACTACCTTCCATACAGCAGCCTAACGCTTTCTCTAACCACTGAGCAACACCGCTTCCCTGCCCCTGCTTTTCTGTCCTCTCTTGCACTTATTGCTCCAGTCACTAGATGTCTACATGATGCCTGCTCCCTTTCTATCCCCTGCCCTGCAGAACGAGGTCTTCCCCGAGCCCCTCTTCACCTGGACGCGGGTCGGAGGTCGCCTGCTGGACGGCAGTGCAGAGCATGATGGGAAGGAGCTGATTTTGGAGCGAGTGCCACCAGAACTGAACGGCTCCATGTACCGATGCACTGCCCAGAATCCTCTAGGCTCCACAGACACCCACACCCGGCTCATTGTCTTCGGTAAGTCTGCGGCTTTTTACCGTTAGAAACCACATCAATGATAAGCCAGCTTCCCTAGCCACTGAGCTACTCAAACCCACTGCTTTCCCCACTGCAGCCCAACAGTAACCACTGAGCTACTCAAACCAACTGCCTTCCGCACTGCAGCCCAGCAGTTTCTCTAACCACTGAGCTACTCAAACCCACTGCCTTCTGCACTGCAGATGTACTCATCAGTAAATACAATATGTCTCCTAGTTGCCTCCTTACCTGCAGTCTCTCAAGATTGAGACGGCACCTGCTGTGAATTCCTGATTACTTCCTCCGAGAAGCCTGGCCCTAGTGCGCCATGTAATAACTGGTACACCAGCAGACACACTTGATAAATCGACAGCAGCATTATTCTTCTTCTGTGACAGTGTGGTTAGAGGCAGGGTCTAAACTGGGGAGCGTGGGGCTGCCCTTGAAATTGAATCAAAGCAATAAAAATGTGCTCAGAAAACACTCCCCATTTGTATGCTATATACTAAACTTTTCAAGTAGTAAGCAATAAGCAATGCACTTACTACTGTGGTTTAGTGTGGTTTTAAAGTAAGCAACTTAAAAATAAACAGCACCATCTCCCATCATACCCCATCATGTATACTAACTGCTTTCTTCAAATTTCTCATTTCAGAAAACCCAAGCATGATGAAGGGCACAAAGAATCAAAACAGTAAGTTTATCATGTATTTAGCCTCCGTAGTGTTGTCTGTTATTCGAAATGCAATATTTTGTTCACACTTTATTTTAGGGGGCACTGTTTTAGTTCCTGGCAACTACCTTGTTAACGAAAGCTCATTTTGTGTTCGTTGTTGGTAAATATATATATTAACCTATTCATGAACTAAAGGTTTAATAAAACCTCATTTGCAAACATTACCACAGTACCATCTTTAAAATCCATTTCAATGGTACAAGTGGTGTTGGTAATCCTGTAAAGACTCAGGGTTTGCTTAACAGTTTTAGCAGGACTTTTTAAATTAGTTCATAAATATACATATTTTTAAAGCTCTTTATTGATACGGTAACAGCTTACTAGTTAATGGGCTTAGGAGGACATTATAAAATGTAATTGACAAACTACTCATTCTGATTGATGCACTACCGCACAGTTCGGATCGAATTTGGTAACCTGAGTAAATGTATCATTTTATAAATGCAATAACACACTCCAGGCTGTGCAGGGGTTATGCAAACCCACAATTTCCTGGTTGGTTGAATGCATGTGGCTTGAACCACTCCTATAATTCAATTTTCTGTCTTCGGGCCATTTTTGTGAGATAATAAATGGTTCACTTTTGTTTACATTTTTAATGAATGTTTGATGGCAAATTTGACCTCAGCTGCCATCATGGTAATAACATCTACCAACACGCCCCCAAAGTGATGATGTAATAGTTGAACATCCCTGTATTGTTATGTAAGCACATAATTTTGATTACTGTTAGTTTGCTTATCTTGATGCATGAGAGAAATCTTTGCACAGCTTCCTAAAGGCTAATACTCTGAATACGGACAGTGAACACGTCCAGAGACAGCAACTCATTTAAATGTGTTTTGACTTGATAAATAAAAACAGCGTTGACTTCCTAGAAATTCTCCTTGTTATTGCTCATTACTATCCCCTGCTAAGGATGTAGGATGTAGGTGGCGGAGAAGAGATGGGGAGGGTTTAATGGAAAAAATGCATTTATAACTTCAACACACTCAATCATAAATACTAATATAAAGTAAATGAAGTACCTTTCTAAAAATATATTTTAAAATACGTTATAGGACAGAAAACAATGCTTATTTTGTGTTCACAGAAATGAGCATGCTTCTGGGTAATGCACAGGTGCTGCAGTACTGTACTTAAACATTCAATGGCTATTATGTGATATTTAATAAGATGATTTTTGGACCATATAGAAAGAACCGGTCAATATATTTTTAACGGCCAAAACAGAAACCATAATATTAAACATTACAAATATAATATCTTAAAAGAAGATATTTATTAAACACATTAATCCATTTGAAAATGACAAAGGCTGTTCCTGAGCAAGTTTTTTAGTGCTTCATTATCATTTTACAGAAAATGCAACGTAAAACTGACGCGAGATTCACCACATTTACAGTGATTTAATTTTTGTCATGGAAAAATAAAGATCTAGATTTACTAAGCTTTTACTAAGTTTGTCACTGAAGAATAAAAAGCTAATAATGTTTCAAAATTTATATATATATATATATATATATATATATATATATATATATATATATATATATATATATATATATATATTTAATCTGCATACAAAAAAGATTAATATTTGAAAACGTGACAAATTATGCAAACATTTCAGCCAATGCCGTCATCGGCACCCATACAAGTAATGACTAATGTGAAGACTAAGTCCTTTACTGGCAGATAAAGACATGCAAAGCGGGGCAGCTGGGCTCAAATCCAGAACTTTTATGATGCGACTGTTTAGATCACCAACTCCAAATAATACATGAAACTTATTAAAATGATATTCTTCAATGTATAAATCTAGTCAAATAGAAAAGTCACTTATAATATGAATACTATTGTCTGAAAATACCAAAGAAACGTAATAAATAGCACTATTGAGAGTTTTATAGTTATGAAAGTAAAAATATTGTCTACTCCTGATGTTTTGTGTTATTAACCCCTTCCAGATGCTGCATCCTCTATGGAAACTCTTGGACTGATGCCAGCCGTGCTGATCCTTACAGTAACTCTGGAGTTTACGTGAGGCGTTCAGACTCCCACAGCACTCCCAGCCAGTCCATCCAGCTCCAGCATCATCCACCATGAGAGATCCTGACACACCTCTCCTTTTGTAAAAAAAGCAAAAAACCCCACACAGTCAAATCCCTTGTCTTTTTCTTGTCTCACCTCTGCCTGTCTTTCAATAAACATTAGTTATGTTTAAAAACATATATATATATATATATATATATATATATATAAAACATACAGCTGGTAATTCATTTCCCTTGGGTTTAGCATGATAAACAGTTGGAGTCTTTCAGGGGTTCCCAAACGTGTTTACGTGAGGCCCACCTGTTCAGCTGCATTGGGCACTGCGCCCACTATTAAGTTAAATGACAAATTTAAAAAAATTAAACCTGTAACACTGTAAATAAAATTAATCTAAATTGTTTTACATTTGAATCTTATTTTTCTTCATTAGCATTTTTTGTTGCTTTTCGTTGTTATATAAAAATAGAAAGAATGTCATAGCTCCCCAGCCCAGTCGGGACTGAGTCATGGCCCACAGTTTTGGAACCCCTGGTCAATTCTTTCAGTGTTCCAGGCAAACAGATGCAGTTTATACCTTTTTCATCTAGCTTTTTTTCCATTACAATGGTTATAGAAACACTTTAAAAATCTCGAAGTTACGGGGCATACAGAACCATATATCAACATAGTAATAACTCAGTAACTACAAATAGTCCTTGCTTTTGCATGGTAACTACTAGTGGAATAATTGGGTAATTACATGTAAATGGCCTGTGCCGTGATGCTACAATGTAATTAAACCAGGTAACACAATTTTCTTAACCAACTCCATGTCATTAATTACGCAGTACTTAATGTATCACAATTGTACCAGTACAGACTGGTACTCCACGGTGCAAGATTTGTTCAAAATCCTTTATGTTGCCATTAACAGAAACAGTTTAGAGGAAAACCAAAAATAACTCCAAGATTGAATTTACACATAATGATAATAACAATAATTATTGTTGTTTGTTACAGAATAATGTTGAACAAAAGAAAAAATGTTGAAATAAAAATATCCAGCACACTATTGTTCACAATGAAACATGGGTTTAAAGCTATGTAGTCCTGCCAGAGTTTCGGTTGTCTTTTATTATTATTATTATTATTATTATTATTATTATTATTATTATTATTATTATTCTAAAAGAATTGCAATGTAAGCCTTTCTAGATGCACCGTGCATTAATAGATTACTACTAAAACCCATGGGAATAATTCAGATCCTGGGTCTTAGCAAAAATCAAAAGGAGAGAATGTGGTATTAAATGTGGCCTTACAATCCTAAATCCCAGTCTACTGGGCCTTACCGCTGGAGGCCTATTGGTCAGAGAACCTTCCAAGAAAAATTACAGACTACACCTTGTTCTCTTTTTCATGGAATTTAGTGACATGTGACAAACAGTGCATACATGAGCTTCTGCAAACAAGATAAGTCCTAACCTGAGCACACCTTGTCTGCCACTCTGCCCTCTGCCTTTCTCATAGCCTGTCAATTGAGATGAATTATTTGTCCACAGGAAAATAGCTTGAGAACATTTTTTGTTTTTAATTAATTGTTTTTAATTAAATTTTTAGATCGGCCAAACATGTTTTCTCACCACAGCAACAGTTTAGGAGAACTGGTCAAGTTCCTCTGATCCCACGACTAAGCCAATCTCCTATTTACTGCCAGATTGAGAGCAGGAGATGGTGAGCTAACAGCCCCTGGAGGTCAGCCCTGCAGGTATCCTCTCTGAGCTCACTAGGCACCTGGCTAGTAGGGGTCGCTGTAGTGCAGTGAGGTGTCCTCCTGTGAGGTGTCCTCCTGTGGAATCCCCAGCAATGACCACCTTCACAAAGCCAGGACACAAACCTGTATTCCCCTAATTACTGTATATGAATCACCCTGCACACCACACAGTCATGCCTTTACTAGTAATGTCTTACCAGGTGAGCCAGTCCAGGAACACAAAACCCAACGCAGTTTACCTTTTAATCTAAAAAAGGTTGGCACTTTAAAAAAAAATACTGGTCAGTCACTGTACCCTTGAAAAGAGGGCAGTATAGGAGCTGTTGGTAATGTATGCAAAATACATGTACATAAAAACAGGGCTGCACTGCAACTATGCAAAAGCAGTACCTACAAAACAATTAGGGAGATGTCAAGAGAATGACTAATTTCATAATTAAAAAATAGCAGTTAGAAAAAGAATTCACTAGTCTCTAGTGTTTGGGCTCCAACTAGGCATTGTATGAAAAGCATTGTATGTAACAGGAATGATAGGAACTGGGCACTGCCTTGTATGCTAACAACTACAAAAAATATATGTTTTCTGAAATTTCAAGCAGTTATTGGTTACACTCGGGTGTACCAGCTGAACTTTGAGAGGCCTTTTGAGGCCATCTTCTGAGTTTTAAAAAGTCGCTAGGATGTGATTGAAATGGTATACCGTGAAACTAAACAAAAGCATGAGCAAAGGTAGCTGTGCCATGTCTTACCCACACCAAGCTGCTCTTTGTGCTGCACAAGCAGTGTTATTTTTTAACATATATTTCTATAGTTGTCTTAATAGGGAGTCTGGAAAGGGAAACCAGGTACAGATACAATATATTATTGTGACTCCATATAAGACTGAAAGAGTGGGGGCTTATGATAACATTAATATATATTGTTACATACAGCACACATCTTTCGCATTATCCTCAACTGAAGAGCTTTCTTAAGCTGGCCTCATTACTGAAGTCGGATTATTCCATGAACACACAATTGAATTGGAAAGTGGAGATAAACCTCTTTCAGGGAAACGTGTTTAAATCCCTACACCTCAGCTGCTGCGGGTGCTTAGAAGAACATCCAACCTCTTTGGACTAATCCTGAATACGTGGCCTGCTGCTGCTGCACTGTAGCTGGTGAAAATCATCTGCTATTCACACTTGGTGGTAAGATGTAAACCGAAACCACTTGGTATAATAAAAATCATGGCAATATGCCTGAGTCAGTAGACTTCACACATACACTACAAATTATATTTAAAACATTATCCGTACATGCATGCACTGGGTTTCTTTTCAACACAGAAGCACTGATGGGGTTAAACTATATATATATATATATATATATATATATATATATATATATATATATATATATACAGTACTGTGCAAAAGTTTTAGGCAGGTGTGAAAAAATGCTGTAAAGTAAGAATGCTTTCAAAAATAGACATGTTAATAGATTATATTTATCAATTAACTAAATGCAAAGTGAGTGAACAGAAGAAAAATCTAAATCAAATCCATATTTGGTGTGACCACCCTTTGCCTTCAAAACAGCATCAAGCATCAATTCTTCTAGGTACACTTGCACACAGTTTTTGAAGGAACTCGGCAGGTAGGTTGGCCCAAACATCTTGGAGAACTAACCACAGTTCTTCTGTGGATTTAGGCAGCTTCAGTTGCTTCTCTCTCTTCATGTAATCCCAGACAGACTCGATGATGTTGAGATCAGGGCTCTGTGGGGACCATACCATCACTTCCAGGACTCCTTGTTCTTCTTTACGCTGAAGATAGTTCTTAATGACTTTCGCTGTATGTTTGGGGTTGTTGTCATGCTGCAGAATAAATTTGGAGCCAATCAGATGCCTCCCTGATGTATTGCATGATGGATAAGTATCTGCCTGTACTTCTTAGCATTGAGGAGACCATTAATTCTGACCAAATCCCCAACTCCATTTGCAGAAATGCAGCCCCAAACTTGCAAGGAACCTCCACCATGCTTCACTGTTGCCTGCAGACACTCATTCATGTACGCTCTCCAGCCCTTCGGCGAACAAACTGCCTTCTGCTACAGCCAAATATTTCACATTTTGACTCATCAGTCCAGAGCACCTGCTGCCATTTTTCTGCACCCCAGTTCCTGTGTTTTCGTGCATAGTTGAGTCGCTTGGCCTTGTTTCCACGTCGGAGGTATGGCTTTTTGGCCGCAAGTCTTCCATGAAGGCCACTTCTGACCAGAATTCTCCGGACAGTAGATGGGTGTACCAGGGTCCCACTGTTTTCTGAGTTCTGAGCTGATGGCACTGCTGGACATCTTCCGATTGCGAAGGGAAGTAAGCATGATGTGTCTTTCATCTGCTGCAGTAAGTTTCCTTGGCCGACCACTGCGTCTCACGGTCCTCAACGTTGCCCGTTTCTTTGTGCTTCTTCAAAAGTGCTTGGACAGCACATCTGGAAACCCCTGTCTGCCTTGAAATTTCTGCCTGGGAGAGACTTTGCTGATGCAGTATAACTACCTTGTGTCTTGTTGCTGTGCTCAGTCTTGCCATGGTGTTTGACTTTTGACAGTAAACTGTCTTTAGCAACCTCACCTTGTTAGCTGAGTTTGGCTGTTCCTCACCCAGTTTTATTCCTCCTACACAGCTGTTTCTGTTTCAGTTAATGATTGTGTTTCAACCTACATATTGAATTGATGATCATTAGCACCTGTTTGGTATAATTGTTTAATCATACACCTGACTATATGCCTACAAAATCCCTGACTTTGTGCAAGTGTACCTAGAAGAATTGATGCTGTTTTGAAGGCAAAGGGTGGTCACACCAAATATGGATTTGATTTAGATTTTCTTCTGTTCACTCACTTTGCATTTAGTTAATTGATAAATATAATCTATTAACATGTCTATTTTTGAAAGCATTCTTACTTTACAGCATTTTTTCACACCTGCCTAAAACTTTTGCACAGTACTGTATATATATATATATATATATATATATATATATAGAACAGGTTTGGATATGCCAAGATCAAAGTCCAAGATACAATGGCTGAAGCCCAGATTGAACCTTGATTTTAGCATGAAGGTAAAGTTCACTGCAGTCATAAAACAGGATTAGCTAACTATGCGCTATTGAGCTTGAAATCAATCTTAACACCATTCATTGTCCACTTTTTAGATAAGAATAAGAATTTAAAAATAACCCTGCCTGTGTCACATTCTATTGAGAAATTGTATTGTATTGCCATACACACACACACACATTGTTTGTTCGTTTGCTATATTCCTTTCTGTCTGGAAAATGAACCAGGAATAATTACTCACTGAGACTCAGCAAGTTCCATAGCTGCATTTAGGGGCTTTATGATAAACAAATACCCTTCCAAACCATGTCATCCAGAGCACCACAATCACACTGAACAGAGCATAGCAACCAGCCTTAAACTTGAACTACTGTATGTGACAGCAGGACTGTGGAGAGAAGACAAGTTTGAAATACAGAGCTATCATATCTCAGCTATCTCAGAGGCACGCTGCTGTATTCTGCCACTGTGGGGACTCAGGAACCAGTTAGATGCCCTTACTATTGTGTTCTACCAAAGTGGCCCTCAGGCACCAGTTTTATCAGGTCACCCAGGGACCAGTTGGTTAGTTGTTCTAGTTTAGTCCGCTACTCTTTATTTCATCTCTGTAGGCGTTGGTTCAGATTCTGTCTAGGCTCCAATGGGCACCTCAAGTCACATCACAAAACCACTATACAATTTCGCACTTGGCCCAAGACTAAATAGCAAAAGCTGGCCCTTCTGAGCTTCTTGGGGAGCCATATAATAGCCTGGCAGTGCCATTGTCCCTGACGTTTCATGAGCTCTAAAATGCACAAGCAGCAGGTAGACGGAAGCCCTGTTGTGTCAGCCTGTGAATTATTCAGAGCCCTTTGCATCTGCTGACCCATCTCTAGTTACCTGCTGAACGAGGAGCAGGTATCAGGTGCCTGTTGGTATCAGGTGCCTGTTGTGAGAATGAGAGTATCACTGCTTTCCTACTTCTAAATATGCACTGCCTGCTTAACAACGAGCCCCTGTGTTACTCAATGGGTCAAGATTAAGAAACAGCCAATTATGTGCAAGATGAATCCTAACAACAGCAGCAGCTATATTTTCCAAGCAATTTGAATATACAGTAACTGATACTAATTCTATGTAAGCATATCCAATGTAAATGCAGGTTTGTTTAAAATCATGTAGCAACCCAGACACCCACCAGTAAAATCACTGTCCTATTTAAAACAATGTTATTCTCTATGGAACAGGCTTGGAACATTTTTGAAAACTGGTGAGCGTGATTTTGCTTTTCATTTATATTCTCTGCATCATATTGTGAATGCATCGCATTGGATTGGATTGGAGTGAATTCATTGGTTACTTCAATACTCACAGCTGAACATGAAGATGTGTTTAAAAGGGCTTCCTAAAATGCTTAATGTGAACTTCGCTTAATGTGAAAAACACTTAATGTGGCTTAATGTGCATAAAATGAAAACAAATGCCCACAAATTTTGCGAATAACAACTCAGGTCTTAACAGAGTCAATACAATCCACCCTGAATTTCAGAACCATCACATATTGCAAATAAATTTGTCACTTCAGTCTGAGCTCCTGTGGTGTAAAACAAAGAAACTGTTATTGGACATTAGCCAAAAACAGGTTTGGTAACTTGACTTATACAAACAAGCAATTGTTAGCTTTACAAAACATCCGGGTTGGTGAGACAGCCCCCTCCCTCTTAGTAACCTGGAGCCCTTGTTCCCATGCAGTAGAGCTGTACTGTACTTGAACTTGCGTGTGAGACTGCCTGAGACCAAGGTCTTGTGACTAGGCAGCACTTCTGGGATTAGAATAAAAGGAGGTTGTAAATCAATGAGACTTGCTACTGCCCTAGAAACACCTTTCATCACAGTGCAATGACACTTGGAACAACCAGATAAAGAACGCTGTATACAAAGGCAATTAACATTATTGCATTCAAAGGTGTTATCAAGTTGTTGTTTTGTTTTTTCCTTTATGTTTTCGCTGTTTCGTTATTATTGTGCGTTGTATTTTATAATGTCCACAACTTTGAGACGCTCATTTTGGAGCTAAGAATATTAATGAGAGAGATTGGGGACTTGAGGGGGATTTTTATATCTATGGACCAGTATGGAGAAGTTTACAGTGACTCATACAGTGCACTGAAAAGAAAAATAGTGTCAAATGTTGCAGTACTGCCATGCAAGTACAGTAGCATTTCATTGCCAGGATCCCAGTTTCTGTAAGGGATAGAGATCTGCATTGCTTTCAGTATTGCAATTGATGAGCTTTGCCACATTGCTGCCAGGAGCCCTTTCTCTGTAAAGGATTGCTAATCCCATTTATTTTACAACATCAACTTAAAATCTTATATGTTAACACATTTTGCATAGTATTCAGGGTGGGAAGTAATAGGTGTGAGCAGTTCATATTTTGGTAAACTTCGAGGATGCATTGTGGAAGGTTGTGGATCTGAGTAGCACAATAGAGTTTGTTGGGCTGCAATGTGGAAAGTAATCAGTTTCAGCAGCTCAGTGGTTAGTGAAAGTGCTGGGCTGGCAATGTGGAAGGTAGTAGGCTAGATTCAATTGCTAGCAACTAGAGCAGAGGGCTGCCCGCCCTGCTTTGATATGTACACAAACGCCAGCCTTAGCTTGCCAAAAAACCAAACAAAACAAACACAGCAGCTAGCTCCTGCAGTAGGTGGAATGTGACCCACGCTCCGCCTAGGTATGCAAATCGTTAAACAAGTGCTGAGATCCTGCAGGTGTCTGGTTTAGAATGATCCTCCCAGGGGACAGGTGAAGGTCGCTCCTTGAAAGGAAAAACACGCAGAGCAGAGCGGCACAGAGAGAGAGAACGAGAGGGTCAAGTTAACAAGAGGCAGTCTAAGCCGGTTCTCACCCATCTGCACTCAACAATTATTAACTTATTTTTTTTAGAAAATTCCATCCCTCAGAGAATGCCAATAGCTGATCTCCTTGGTGTTCAGTTCGACATGCAACTCCTGGGAAGCTATCTGTTTCTGTTGTGGCTGTGCTGCTGGTCTCCTGGGCTTACAAGTTCTATAACTCCAGGGCCAGGACAGTATCCCAGGATGAACCCAGGGCGCGGAATACAGTCCCCAGGGTCTTGTATCGGATGCAATTCAGATCTCAGGCAGCGACAGAAAAGCCTGACCAGCGATGCTGAGAAGGTGGTGGAGAAAAGGAAAATGAGACCAAGGAGGATTTAAGCACAGTTAATGGAAGCTGGTCCATACAGAAGGATATTGCAGTACAGAGCCAGGAGAAAAGAGAAGGTGCACTTGAAAAGGACAACAGCCTTTCTATATTACCTGAGATCCAAGACCATGAGCAGGGTAAATCAACACTCAATTCCAGTCCACTGAGTAACAATGGACATGTGATTAATGATGTAATAGAACTGGGCAGCGACCTGGTTGTGGAGAGACCAGGAGTTGAGAAGATGGAGGAGCGTGGGAAGATTTACAACTATTATGTGGAGTCAGTATCTCATTCCATCTCAGATGACAGTGCCTACCAGTCAAGCTACTCCACTCCTGTCCACCGAAGCTACAAGGAATATATGCTACAAGATGCCTGTCTGATGGAGTTGGAGGCCAAGTGGGAAAGGGAAAGGGAAGGAGAACCAACGGAGGAGGCATCAGCAGTAGTGAACAAATGCCAAGCTTAGCCCCTACTTCAGACTCTGTTTTCCTAGAAGATCCTGAGATCAGCAATGGGGATTCTTTAACACCAGTGCCCTCTCCTAGAGGGAGGCAAGGATCTGGCCTGAACCGAAAGGACAGCATGTTGCAGATTGTGGATAATTCAGACCTCCAGATTCCCTTTATTGAACCCAGGGCTTCCACTCCAGTAAACAGTAGTTCTAGGACAGCATCATCAGAAGACTTCTGCTCAAGCCCCATGAGTTCCCTAACAGACTCCAGTTCACTCCCGAAGGTGGAGAACTCAGTTTAGAGGTGGTAGCTAGGGCGAACTTCTTCCAAATCCCCTAGATAACATAGGAAGCTCCGAATTGGAGGTCCTCAAATGTAAACTAGACCTGGGTAACTGCCTGCAAGCCCTGAGCTTGGCCAGAAAGCACAAACTAGATGACCTTCAAGATGCAGCTTTCAAAGTAATGTCAGACAACTACTTGCAAGTCTTGAGGGACCCTGAGCTGTATGGCAGGCTGAAGGCGGATGATAGAGAGAAGATCCGGACACAAAGACTGAAAGGCAAGAGGTTCCTAGTGGTGGCTGATATGGATCCTCAGGACAGACTGAGCTACAAATCCCAATCTGAGACAGAAGAAATTGCAACATCAAGCAGTCTCCACTACTATGATGACTATAAAGATTCCTGGCACCGTTTGGCCAGCCTTCCCAAAGAGGTAATCTCCAAAGGCTGCTCCATGTGCACCATGGATAACTATCTTTTCATTGCAGCTGGTTGTCAAGGAACAGCTTGGGACCTAAAGCCATCCAAACGGGTGTTCTGCTACAACCCAGTGACCGGTATTTGGAAGGAGATCTGTCCTATGAACCAAGCCAGGCCACAGTGCAAGCTGGTCGCATTGCAGGGCTACCTGTATGCAGTGGGGGTGAGTGCCTTTACACTGTGGAGCTGCATGCGATCCTCGTGCAGATAGATGGACCTTTGTGGCACCTTTGCCCAATGACACCTTCGCTGTGGCCCACCACGCCACTGCCTGTAATGGACAGATTTTTGTTTCTGGAGGCACCCTTAGATACACCCTCCTCCGCTACAACCCCAAGACCAATTCCTGGAAGGAGAGCATAATCACGGGATGCAAGGAAAAGACGACTGAGATGGTGGCCGTCAGGAGTTTCATCTACCGCTTTGACATCAACACCACGTTGGGCATCAGTGTCTACCGTTACCATGCCATGGCCAAGCTGTGGTACGAGTGCTGCACCAAACGCCTGCCCTACTCAGCCTCTTTCCAGTGCACCACCATCGACAACATGATTTACTGTGTCAACCGGCAGTTCACCATGAGATTTCTAGCAGATGAGATATCTCCTGATTTTATTGCTGATGGCTTGAAAGTCCTTCCTACAGCCAAGGGTGTCTTATTTCCATTTGTTTTAGTACTACCTGTGACGAAGACTGTGCAGACCAGAGTCTGAAAAAGGTTGGTTCTATTTTGGGGGCAGGGAGAGGTGTGGTGGCAGGAGTTGCAACTGCTGTCCTCAAGACACTTAATTAGAACTACACAGAAATCTTTATTAATAATTATCTATTTTACTCCAATGGCAGATATTTCTGGATTCTTATCTTCTGGTTTTGCACTTCCAAAATTAACTAAAAATGTATTGAAAAAAAAAAAAAGTAAACTCTAATGCATTTATTTATTCTTTAATCCAGCAAAAGACTAAAGACCTACTGTTGTTTTAATTTCCAAGGGTGTTCAGGCAGCAGTTACTAATATTGCAGTTTATTCAAACTATATATATATATATTTATAGCAAGAGGCCAGCTATATAGCAAAACAGTCAGACCTGTTATTATTTATGTTAAAACTTTATCTTATATAAACATTAAAATGCTTCTTACCACATGTAAAGTGTCACTTGAGAGATCTGTGTGCAAGAACTGAAATTTTGAACTCTGTCTCGACTCCTGGTCACTGGTTTTTTTTTTTCAAGCCTCTCAGTCTCTTACCACATGCACACATATCCATATTTTATTTAAGTTGCGTTTGTGTGTAGTTGATGTTCAAATTTCAAATTAGACCAAGAAGGTTGAGAAGTGAGAGAAGGAGGAATATGAGTGAATTAAATGCAATATAGGACTAGTTTTATAATGAATAAAGACTGACTGTCCAAATGTGTACACAACAGATTTGTGCTCTATTCAGCTATGTGTATTTTTCATATGCATTGCCAAATATATCTTGAAAAGCAAAACAATCCTGTTTTAAATATCATAACATGCAAATCTTCTAATAATTCAGATCAGATTTCTTGGTTTGAGTTAAATTTATATATTTTTTATTATTTGGTTTCTTTTTATGTATCTTAGGAAAGATATTGAAAATTAGCAACACATATAAAGAAATATTATCTGTTAGTGGGCTCTGTAATTGTCATTAATATTTTTGCTGTTTGTGTGAAGTGTTGTTTTAAAAATAAAAGTTAGTTAGGAGTTAGTGTTCTTTTCTTCTTTGTGCATCCATCAGTATAAATAATTATTGTGATTCCGGACTCCATTGTAGATTTCAACAAAGATATTTTATTCAATACAGTCAAACAGATGGGTATTCCATTTTCCCTATGCACAGGTCATAACAGAAACAACCAGACAATACAATGGTGTAGTTAATATAGAGTTAATGTCTTATGACATCACTTTTTTCCTTTAACCCAATCAGAAGAAAGCAAGTTTCTTAGTTACAGTACAAATCTCTTATCAGCCCTTGAAGTATCTGGTTCTGTCTAGATCCCCTTAAAGGGCTAGCTATTATGACCCTTCATAAACCAGCTGTATTTTCTAAGCAAAACCTATTTATATCTAGTTTACTATTTGGGAAGATGTTTATCAATAGGTTTGTAGCTCTGATACAAAACAGTGGTCTCCCAAAAGGCAAATATATTTAATGGACATCAAAGGATTTGTTTTTACAACATTGTCCTGTTTGGTCAGTCTTTTGTTCTAAAGACAAAAGCCAGGATACAATCAGCTTCCCAGGTTCTAACCAGAATTCAGGAAAATATGTTAATCAGATCCCTAGTCTCATTAGACATTTAACTAGAACCTATGCTCAATTTATGAGTTGTATTCTAAGACCTAACAATTATGTAGGTGTTAACATACAAAGAACTTGGTTTCAAATGCCCTTACATTATCATGCCCTACTCCTTTATATGCAAAATAACTTAAAGCCCATGGATCATATTCTGTAATATTTACACTTTATTGCAATGTGACAGTGTGTTATATAGCATGACAATAGTCTCTTCAAAAACTCACTATTTAATAAGTTTATAAAACCCTAAATGCTACAGAGACAGCTAACCTGAGTCACTACTTCACATTTAGCTCAGAGTAGGAAGTCTGACTGAAAGTAATTTGAGAACAGAAGGTAGGAAGCACTTTCTTTACACAGAGTTTCAAATGTATGGAACATCTTACCAGGTGAAGTAGTAATATTTATAAAAGTGGGAACGTATAGAGTGTGTCATCACTGACATCAGATACCCTTACTAAGGGCAAATGATGTGGTCAGAAGGGCCCTGATGGGCCGAACAGCCTCTTCTCATTTCCAGACTCTTCTTATGTTCCTACAATCCTGGTTCTTATTAAATATCCCCTGAGCATTTATGATAGAGACTATTAGCTGCCAGGTAGGAGACCTTTCCATATAATTTCCCATAACCGCTGTTTAAAATTCATTCCATGAAAACAAGGTTAGGGTTGAAATAACCAGGACCCTTAATTGGGCATGCAGGAGAGCTTGAGTTACTTATTTTTGGAAATAACCCGCAATGTACATGTGGAGAGATTTGCCAAGGGCTCTGAAAGTTTCAGAAGCAGCCCTGTGCTGGCTTGCTTGTTTTGCATGTAGCGTGGGAGTGAGAGCTGAATACAGTGGAAGCATTTTGCTACTAATTTCCTTTATGAAAATGTTGAGTAGGAGACTGAAGCGTGTCTTCAGCTGCTGCTGTGTTTGGGATGAATAGCATGGCATTGTTATGACAGAATGTGCTGTAGAATATTAGAATTACCAGTAGTCAAGTTCTGCATTAGAGCATCAAATTAATAATGGAGTTGACAGCTTTGTTGCGTGTGTAGCATCTTCATCCATCCACTTTATGCTCTTAAAGGTTGCAACTGCACACGACAACTTCAACCACATCATAATTGGGGAAGTGTATGTTTTGGGGTTTTTTTCTAAATGTCATTTCACAATTACTATATATGATAATATTTCTCCAGAATACAAAGTTATCAACTTCTAATCCAGCTTTTCTGTCCGAAGTAACTTGTGCACACAGGACAGTACTGGAATATACAGGCTTAAGGATACTTAATTTTCCAAGAAAAACTTTCAGTGAAGATGCACTACTTAACATGGAGGTCAAACCAGTCATCTATACAAGTTAAGATTAAAAGGTTTAACCTCACCACTCCAAAATACAAATGAAAAAATACTGTACTAATTAATAAAAATAGTATATATTTAGCATATTAAAATATTGGAATAAGTTAGCTAGTTGGTGCAGAGGGCTGATGTACTAGCTTATTATCTTGCCTGGGGTCCAAACTGTCTATAGAAGTGAATTTATAGTATTTATAGTATATAGTACTTGTTTTATAGCCATTTGTTACATTTCTGAAGAGGTGTTGCTCACTGACGTAATGACTGATTCATTTTCTGTTGTTTTTATACATAGAAAATGTTTTTGGTCATTTTACTGCACAGTAGATTCTCTCTAATCCAAACCCTGTGAAGTCCTTACTGACCTATATTTCTAACAATGCTATCATGATGACATGCATAATGATAACAGCGATAGAAACTTCAGTGTCATAATTGCAGTTACTGCTGTCTCTGTAATATTTAACCAACGGGCTGATTTATGATTACAGATTAAGCTGTATTAGATTATACCAGGCACTTTAAATTTCAAATTACGATCAGTACTCTGAATAATGTCATGTGCTAACTAGTTTGAATTGAGTCTACTGTGAGTCAATACCCTTGTACAATACTATATACTGTATATATAGTGTATATATATTACACATGCTCTGTTTGACTCATTTCCGTACTGTGCACTGTCCACTTGTCAGAATAAAGAATTGCACATGTTATTTGAATTCAGTTTTGCCTACAGTGAAATTATTAAAATACTCTTTTGTTAACGCTTGCTGTTCTAATCAAGGTAATCGTGATTACAGATTTGATTACTGACGTTGTTTATTAGATTAACTGTGATATACAAACACTAGCTTTCAAAACCTCTTCTTCCAGTATAAGTGGACATTGAAGGAAACAGGTGTTATTGTTTACATGCATATCACAAGAATTGTCAGATTTGTGGATCATTACAATTCTGAAAGTACATTCCATTCCCATGGTAACTGAATGGGATGCTAAAAGGAACACTACAGCAGCAGTATTGACAATAACTGGAAGCACTTTTCTGGATTTAGTCCATGTTTAATGAACCAATATAGGATTCAATAGACTTAGAAATATTAAGAGCAACAGCCAATGCCCTATGGGAAACTTCCATAGTGAATATCTCATTTCTGACCGTCACTTTTAAGACAAATACCCATCTAATAGACCCTTAAAACAACATAGTCAAAGTGCACAGGATTGTGCGACTCCATCTGTACTGTATCTGAAGCATCATTGAAGATCAAATAAAATCATTAAACCAGTAAGGTAGTATTCCAAATGCAGACAGTTAAACAATGGTTCAATAGCAGGCTTCCAGCTGCCCAATTGAAGGCCTGTGTGAGTGAAAACCAGGAAGCTTTGAATTCAGCTCACCCCACTGTAATAGAGCCATATTCCTGAAACTGGCACACAATGTTTTGTCAGCTCATGTTACCCTGCCTTGTAATGGAGACAGGAGGAGTGTGTTCTTACAGAACAAAGCTATGCAACAGAGCAGGGCAGGTGAAGCAGTTCCAAAAATATTATTGGAAACCATTAGAATACCTTTTTCAAACAGTGGTCTCTGGACTGTTGCACACAACTACTGATACAGTATAGCATTACCAGTGTGTATTCGTACAGGGAAGCACCTTCCAACCAAGCATGTGTTGTGATCCAATCTGACTTGGAATGATGCATTTTTACATAACCTATCATTCATGTCAAGGATTTTATTAGCGTAACAAGTTAACAGTAACGTGACTGAGCCATTTTCACAATCAGGTCTACTGCGCGCCTATATAAATTAACGATTGGTCTCAATTCATCTCTGTTAATGGCTTTGCAAATTTGTATTCTATTCAACATTGGCACCAAAGTGGGGCTGCAGTTGCCCTACTCAGTGCACTGTAATGAAACTTTAATGGCACAGACTTGTTGTATGAGAGCATACCTGCTTATCCTGCAGCTGCAGCTGCAGAGCAGGTTCAGTGGATCTCCAGCAGCGTTTGTGATGAACTGTGGAACAGCAGTCAGGTACGTTAAGTTTACATGGATAGCATGGAGCTATATATAAAATAAATCAGAAATGCTAAACAGAACTATGGAGCGTTAGGTCTAGAATGCCATTGCTTACCAAATGTATGCAAATATAATACATTAAAGGACTCTGCACTAGCTCTGCAGTCCTGGTTTCAGAACTTCAGGTATATTCTATAAAGTAACAGAAGGCAAGGGTTTGAAGGTAAATACATTGTTCATCCCTTATAGTTGCATAAACATCCCTACTCATACTAGTCCAGACTGATAGGAATTCAGAGCCCGCTTCATTGATTAACTGATCAATTAACTAAAAGGTACACAGTGACTGGGTTTGATTAGAACTGTACACATAAATACTTCTGAAATGTACCATAAATGTATTTGATTATACCATATTTCAGACACAATAGTCAGAATGTAATGGGGTTTATAGTAGAAAAATGTTGTGCAAGTCGATTTAGTAATCATGAAAGCCCAGGGAAATTGCACTGGACAATTACACAATGACTCCATCAAGCACAGCTCTGGCAGACAATGGCTCACAACTGAGCCAAATTGTGTGGTGAGTGACATGTATTTTTGGTCTGTATTGCCTATGAAATATGAATGCCATTTGTTCTGTAATATATTCAAACATATTTATAATAGTAATATATTTAAAATATATAAAGAGTAGCTTGTATATATATATATATATATATATATATATATATATATATATATATATATATATATATATATATATATATGAGATAATTTGATATATAATTAATTAATACATAATTAATACATCCCATTATTAATATTATTTATTTATTATTTTTAATTCACCTTTAGCTTCATCTAAAACTATAAAATATTCAACAGTGGTGTTTGAAATAATACTAAAATAAACCTTTAAAATTCAATGACAGACATTTTAACCAAAGGTCTTCTGGGATGTTCAGAACACTTGTAGTCTAAATGTTTGTCATGGAATTTTAAAGGTTTATTTTAGCTTATAATGTTATTCATCCATAGCACACAGTGCCATCTAGTGATCTGGTGACAGAATGCAGTAAGAGTCGAATCCAAATCTAATGAATAGTTACCTAAAACACCAGAGATTTATTCAATACCCTTCCCACTGTTAAACCAGAGTTAAATATGATTAGGAGAGATTGTGTCTTAAATTTGCATCCTGATGTCACAGAGGTTCTGTCTGGACAGACTTCAATGCAAATCAAACATCCTGGCTGAGTTTGCAAAGCTATCTAATTTCCATTCAGAAATGGAACTAATGAAAAAGCAGCTCAAAGCCAGGTAGAGGTCGAGAATAATAACTGTAAACCCCATAAAACAGCATGGGGAATGGAAAAGAGAGGTACATTTAAATGACATTTAAAGCTACTTATTCTTTATTGTTAACTGCAGCAATTATATACAGTATGTGCAGGAATCATACACAGTCACATTTAGCTGAAAAAAGGAATCCTGTTTTATTTGGTTAAAAGTAGCAATGCAGTGTGGTCCATTGACAAGAAACAACTTCTATTTACCATGTGTGTAAAACCTTAGAAAACAGAACATATATATTATACATGTTTATACATGTGCAGCTTTCAAATAACACCACCAGTCTCCCTAGCTATTTCTACCATGCTATCTAAAGAAGGTGGAAGCTGAAACACACACACACACACACACAGAGAAAACCGCAAAATAAACCGATTACTAAAAATATCCAGCTACCAATTTAAGTCATTTTGTAGGGGAGATAAGGGTTGTGAATGATCTATCAGATTTATCAGATTCTTCCTTTGCATAGCTCCATATCTATGAGATGACACAGAGAGGACCGTGAAAGCTTACAGTAACTGTGCATTAGTGCTTTCAAAAGGAGAATGTTAAAATGGCAATAACCAAGAGTTTAAAAACATTTCCTCAACTCTCATTAGTAATACAATTCTTTCTAACCTTTTACAATCTCTTTGAACTGGGATTAAATCAAGGGTGCTGCTATAGCCATTATAAAGTATAGCCATACACTTTGATTTAATTCAGGACTTTGCCAAGGTATCAAGTATGTTCAAAATAAATTCCTTTGTCATACAAGGTCGTGTATATGGGTCATAATTTATAGTGTATATTTATCACAATACATAATGAACCTAGATTTTATTGAAAGAACCCCACCTGACCACTCATAGTTTTCTGAGGGGTTTGTAGATGTGCAACGCAGGTGTGAGGTTTAGGTGGGACTCTATAACTGGCCAGCACAGGTACAAATAATGAAATCCACAGCAAAGATGAGAAAGCTGGGATCAGAAAGCAGTGGCTGACACATTTCCACAGCAGGAATGTGGACTGCAGTGTGGGAGGAGGGGAGGGGAGGGGAGGGGAGGGGAGGGGGTCATCACAAAGCTGTAACTACATCCACTTTACCAGTAGCAAGATGTAATTAATTTGAGAGGCTTGAAAATAAATCTGTACATAAAATATAACGTTTAACAAGAATGTGATGAATGGAGAAACTATTACTCCCCCACCCCCACAGACTTTATTACCTCTTCAAACAGAGTTTGCATAATACATGCTTCATTGAAATTTAGCTGCTTTATCTAATTGCAATACCGATTTTTTTTTTTTTTAATGGTGTTATTGTTTGATAGTGCAGAGTGTTAGAATTTGCTACTGGTATAAAAATATGGGGTAGGAAAAAAAAAAAAAGCTCTCACTCGCGTCATAAATTCCAATCTGCTTGTTATTCTATTGCAGGTATTAAGTTCAGATGGTTATTTCATGCAGTATTTATCGAGGTAGGAAATTCTGATATATGTTTTGTAATGGTGAGAAAACGCAGCAATTTCTCATAAGATGTAACCAAGTCATTTTGCTGTATTTCATTAGATTCTCGTTAAACAGAAACAGCATTTCAAACCTTATTCATGTTAAACTCCCAGGGTCATTTCAACCAATCAGAAAAGTATTACAAAACTCAGTATTTTAATCCTTCCCAAACCACAGGTCCAGTCAGTCACAGCTCTGCACCAATGTTCCTTTGAACAAACCTACCATTTCCATTACACAACTAAAGCTATCTGTTAAAAAATGACAGCACCTGTCAACCCATGCCCTGGTTAATGTCTTACCCACCACTGAAACACAGCCAATGTTAACTACTGGAGTGTGGACTTTAGTCAGTGCAGAGTCTCCTGGTTTAGGAGAAGGGAGACCCCCACTGAAAACCCCAACAGGCCCCTCTCCCATTTAACCAATGAATTATTAATCTATTACAGCATAGTAACCAGGGTTATATAGTCATAGATTTGATAGTCTTTTGAAGTAACACACCAATGGACAATTTATGAACACATTTACACTTACAAAAACCAGAGCATGTATGTCCACACTTTTACCACCAGGGGCACTCTCGTGAAGGGAATCTGTTGTATGTACATTGGTGTTAACATGCAGCATATTGTATTAGCAATTTAAAAGTTTGGGTTCGACATTCCATGCAGGTTAAAAAAGAAAATGAAATAGACAAAAAAACCCTTCACATTCCATCAATACCAAAACTAATTTAATTCCTCCTACACTTTCATGGTCACTGCATCACACATCATCAGTGCTACAGATTCACAGAAAACTGTTTCCATACACTGCGTAATACTGACACCTGGAGGATGTAAAGCACAAGAACAAAGTCCATTGTAGTATATATACACACTGTGTGTGTGTGTCACACAGCAGAACAGTGATCCCCTTTTCTGTTACATATATCTATTGCAGGCTACTAGAACTAAGGAACAGTCCCTGAACTCAGGAGAAAAACAGTGACTGAGTAAATTCCTGTAAGAACTACTCAGTATGGTTACAAAAAATCACAAAAAGTAAAGAAAAAGGAATTTAAGTTACTCTTTAAAACGAGCCCAGAAAATAGATGCACTATAAAATGCATAGTGAACGAAAGGGAAAAATTAATTTGCCTTGGTAAACTTTTATTGAAAATTGCTCCTCTTTCTCATAGTAGTACGTTTACCAGGCCTGATAGATTTCAACACCTGTTACTTTACTGAATAAAAAGCACAATAGAAGCAGCCCTGGCCAGGCCTCTATGCTGTGAGCTGGAGTGAGGATGCACAGCGGGCTGTATTGGGGTATTCAGGCAACAGGCGGCAGGGCTGGTTTCTGAGATGCAGGTCCTTGTTCACGCTGTTGGGTGTGTGCAGGTGGCTGGAGAACAGCCGACAGTGGCGCAGGGAGAAGGCCGAGCTGGGGTGCTGGGTGTACGACACCCTGTAAAGACTCTCCTGTTCAGTGGGAGCCTGTTGTCTCTTCCACACAGGGACCCGTGACTGAAGGAGCCCGAAATTGTAGCAGGACCTGGAAGTAATGTGAAATATATGTATTCCTCATTTTATCATTTTCAGTCTGTTTTTGGGACTGAGGGGCTTGCTTGCATGATTACAGAGTATGACAGGACGCTCCTGGTATGACCATGAACATTAATAACATATTAATAACATATTAAAAGGCAAAACTTAAAGTGGTTGTAGCAAACAAAATAATTTAATAAATCTTACCTGTTGTAATGCTTCCATTTGCTTATTGGTTTCAAATGTGTGGTTTTCAAAGAAACACATGCTATGCTATATTAATTTTAAAAAGCAGGTATCTGTTTGCAAGCCATACTTTTAGATAGTGCTACACGTTCATGGTCATTTCACCTGAAGAGTAAAACTGCCCCCACCTCTTCAACACCTTATTTACTGTTACTAACCAACCAGCTGCTTCCTCTAGTGACAGCCAGTCACATGCGTCGACACAGAAGACAGTGCTGAGGTGAAATACCTCAGGAAGTGAAGCGTGACAAACTTCTTGAGAATAATATGGCTCGATGATTTGATGAGGGGCGGGTTCTCCTTTCAGAAACACAACCAAGTTTCCAAAGTAACAGAGAACTTTCTTTAACCTAGTGTTGGACCAGATGTCAACATTTTAAATATATGCAACACATATTGATTTCAAAGCTTGAGAACTATGCAGCAAAACGGACATGCATGGCAAGCAAGATTTATGGCGAAATGTGTCTACAGACACTTGAGACAGGTGAACAGTATTAACTCTTCAGATCTGTTAAAAGAAATTCTTTCGGACCAGGGTTCTGCTGTGGTAAGGTTAAACTATAGGAAACTAGCCAAACGTCTGTCAACTTGATATAGCGGTAGTTTCTTCTAGTTTATTTTAGGTTATGGATGCTGCACTGTGGTAAACTTGGAGCTGCCTACCCTTTAATGGGTGGACACTGTGCTCGGGCATCCAGGCCAGGCTGTCGTACTTCCAGGATCGAAGAGGGGCAGGGCGGGTTCTTCCCCTGTCGGCAATAAACTTCGTCGTACAGGGAGACCAAGTGATCAGAGTTAGGGGTGTTGTGGTGTGCAAGAAGCACCCTGCTTGGGAGACCCTGGGATTGAAAGTGCTTGGGTTAGACAGCATTAAAACAAGAGGAACTGTAAAATGACAGTCAAATCTGATATATACTGTACATTAATGGTGCTTAAGAGTTATAGAACACTGTGTGGCATTTATAACAAACATTACCGTTTCTTTATCTGGTGTTGTACCTATCACAGTGAAATATTTAACAACCTCAATTCATGCATCCTTGATCATAAATCGCCTACTGTATGTGACTGAATAAAAAGGCATACATCATTCTCAGCAGCATTCACCAGATCCTGTACTGTTTCCACATTAATATGTTCTCTCGTGGTGTGATTGAATGGCCAATGTCGGAACAGAAAAACAGCATCAGCGTTGTTGCACGAGGGAGCATTGATGAGGATACAAACACAGGATGTGGTGGCTGACGGAAGGCAGTTTCTGCTTCTCTTGATAAAGGCTGTTGCCAATAACCTATGAAATATGAAATTGGACAATTTAACAAAAAATTTTGTAACATTTATTGAACTGGTTCCTTTTCACAACCAAATTATGATGAAAAACAATACAATGAATGAATCACAGAAACAATGACTACTGCAGTTACCTTTTTTTCTTTTTGTGCATAGGTGGTTTCTTACCAGATTTGTAATTCCAATTTAGCATTTCTGTAGAAAATATTAGTAAATTTGACCTGTTTGTTTACCCCTTGCACACGTTACACACACACACACACACACACGAGGTGGAAAGACTGGTGTGTGTACCTCTTCCCTCTTGAGAGCAGATGTCCGCACCACCACATCCCTCGTGGTCTCACTGTAAGGCCGATAGTCAAGCTGGTTGGTGGTTTTGCCTGTCTGGCCTTTTCTGGTGAACTGAGGGAGACAAAGAAATAACCCATTTCGTGCGACTACAATGCCCCTGCCTTTACAAAACATACCATTGAGGTAGCATTTTCCCACATTACAGATCATTACTAGTATTCACATTGTACCATGGTACGGTCATGGATTACAGTATCATGGTATACCAAAGGTACATGGTCTAGAAGATGGGAATTTTACCTACATTTACTCTAATGGAACTACTGTACTAAAGGGAGTATATTTGCAGAATGTTGTTTATTGTCACATTCTTATTTTTTCCATCCATTTTAAGTGTCAGCTTTAAACAAGATCATCTTGGTAGTGCCATTAAAAGATGAAACAATATACATATAAAATAAGCAAAATCACGTCTCCTTTTGCAAATATTACCACTGTGGTACCACTGTGCACCGCTTATGAAAGGTTACCATGAATCTTTTGCAGCTTACCAATGCTTATACTACTATTTACCTATACCAGGTCTGCATGTTTACATTCTTTACCATGCTTGATTTCACATTGCTGTGGTAAACTTTTATAAGGGACACATGCTTAACCATGACCAATACATTTTTTACTTCTATGGTTTAATGTATGTAAAGCTTACCTGTAGTCTCTCCTCTACCCAGTTCCCAATAAGAACCTTGTTGGAATACTTCTCCTCTATTCTCCAGCCAGGCATTGACCACTTCTTGGGGTCACTCTGGGCTCCAGCCATGTCTGACCAGAAGGAGATGATCACTGTTCAGCTCTGAATGGCTGACGGCTACAAACCGGATGCCCCACCTTCTCCAGAAAAGTGACCCAAGTAGCAGGCTGTTCTCTCCAAGTGTAAAATTCTGTTGCCATGGCCACAGTAAACAAACATTCTCTCCAAGCAACAGGAGTTCTGTGTTCTGTTAGGCACCAGGTTAAAACAACCAGACCCCATGAAAAACAAGTTTCAGTCCTTAAGTCCATTTATATTTATTCATTGCTATTGATTTTTAGGGTTACCTTTCTGTAAAGTTAATTATTACTCAAAGAATCCAATTACTTTTTTTATTGAAGGTTATAAAATGACAGTAAAAGTACAGGCATTCAATTAACAACATAAACACAATAAAACATTTATTGTTAACCAAAATTACAGTTTTTCATTTTTTATTTTTACCTATTATGCTTATACACTAGTTTAAAATGGAGAAACAACTTCTGAATGTTTAATAAACTAGTAAGAAACAACTTAAAAGCTTGTCAAATTCCTAAAATCAGATTTTGCTTTTTTTTCCCCAGTAAAGTTTTGAAAATATCCAAAATGATATTATGTAGTCTTTATTGTTCTGTATGAAATGTGCTTATGTATTCATTTTGACCTTTGGGGCAGTGTTATTATTTTAGAACTCTCAATGCATTCAGGTAACTTATACAGTACATCTCCCTTCTGACAGGAGATGCAGAACTACAAATACCAGAATTCATTGCAATGTAGGTTTAAAAATATTTTAATCACACCTTAACTCGGCTAAAACTCACACTAGTCCTACACCCAGTCATGGGTTCTGAACTACCCTCAAATACATACAATGCAATTAGACCCTTGTTAAATAATGTGTACCTCCTCTACAGCTGCACACAACTCCTAAAAGTAAACCCACAGGTGCTTATTCATGCTGTGATGAGAAGTACAATCAGTTCAGAGCAGCTCTATCAGGGGCCTGATTGCTAGCACCTCATAAATTTCAATATTTCTAAATAAGGGTACTTCTGAAATCCAGGCCTGGGTGTAGGCTAATGTAAGTTTCTGACCCTGCAACACATGGTCTAATCCAGTTGTGCAGCGTGATTGCTATTCCACCCCAGATGTGTTACAATCATACCCTTAATTACTTAACTGAATCAATGATTTAATTGATAACCTCTAAAACCTGACATGGAATAGCCCTTGAGGACTGGAGTTTTCCACCCCAGCTGTAATCAATTACCGCTACTGAAATACACAACCGATAGTATAACAGCAGGATTATGCAGTTTCACTAAATTTTATGCTTAAGGGTTTTCATTTAAAAACAGGTTAGCTTACAAACCAGGCACGCAAAAAGGCTTTATTTCCACACATACACTAATGTTACATGTCAATCTGCAACTAGGACTGACATGAAATTCATTTAAAATACAGTGTTCACTTCCACCAACAGCAGACAGAGCAAAATGATTTCAACTGGGACTGTGTCCGATCTCCCCAACTCCCGCTGATGGTGAAAGTTACCGAATGAGCTTCAATGCAAAAGGACAAGATTTGAACCTCCAATTGCAGGGGAGTGGGGGACGGACGAAGGATGTGAATATATTATACCGTCAGAGAAATGCTGGAGGTTAGTGAATTAATTCAGCTTGAATGAGATTTGCCAAATCATTCTTAGAGGCTCTTATTGCAATTATATAATTTGTGTTTTGACAAGGAGCTGCTCATCAGGTCTAATTATATGCCAGACATATTTAATGTATGCTAGATCTTCCAAAGTGTCTCTATATTAGCAAGGACCAGCCCCACTCAGTGCCAAATACTTAAGGAAACTTGTTTGCAAAGTAGCAGATCACTAGATGGCGCTGGCTCTTACTTCTATAAAGACACTTTAGTTTATCTAGCCTATGTTACATATATCCATGGCAGGCAACTGCATTTGAGGTCAGGGAAAGACAGATACCTGGCTTTTTGGGTAAATCCAGAATTATGATCCATGTCAAACTCTGATCAGTTATTGTAGCGACTATAGAATCCCTAGCACTGATCAGAGAGTCTTGACAAAGCTGACAATGCGGTCAAGAGCCTGCTTACCGGATGGGTAGGTCAGCCACCCTTTATCAAAGAAACTCACAATCCCGTGGAAACCGTCCTGGACGTGCCACCAAGTGACCGGCACCCCAGGTCCTCCAGACGCTTCTTGAAGAGTATCCCATCATCTCTCAGCACGTCAAACTCACAGGTCAAGATGAAAGTGGGCGGCATTTTACAGAGGACTGTGTCCGAAGCCAGCAGTGGAGACACGCTGGGTTCCAGGGCATCTTTCATTATATCGTAAACCTCTTCGTCATGGGCGGTTACAGCTCTCGTGTGAAGCCACGAGTTTTGAACTCTGGGGAGATTATCCGACCCAGCCACTTACGGTACTTCAGTTCGAGTTCCACTGGGACATGATGTCCATCCAGCACGTCCTCCAATAAAGAGGTGTCCCCGTTTAGATAGTGCAGGTAGTAAAATCCCATACGGGTCCTGTAGAGCAAAGGCACGTACTGGTTCTGCTGGTATGAGGGCAGGTTGAAGTCAGCCATCTGGAGGACAGGGTAGATCAGGATCTGAGCACAGGGCAGAGGCAGGTCATTCTCCACAAACCGGGTGGCAGAGTGCGGCCGACAGGTTCCCCCTGCACTATCCCCTCCTACAGCTACCTTCCGTGGATCAGCGCCATAATCTGCCTCCGCCACCTCCAGGAAGTGAGAGGTGGCTGCCAGGCAGTCATCTAGCTGTGCTGGGTAGCGGTGCTCTGGGATAGGCGGTACCTGTGGAGCACAGAGAATTAAAATAATAATTCACACCTACCAATATCTTCAATAACTGATGTGATCTCTTTTAGGACCTGCTGTCTTACCCATCATGACTGAAACTGCTAAAGGCAGTGTTCATCCAGTCCTGTAAGCACACAAGATTATGCTCAGCATTACTGTAACTGCAGAAGATGAAACCCACTTACCCAACAGAGACCACCACAGTTGCAGACTCCTTGGTGATGTATCTACATAAATCATCATAGGTATCTAATAAAAATAAAGTTAAAATGTTTAAATGATTCATGCCTATTAACCTTTCTGTCAAATACAAACTTTGACTTTCCTATTCAAACGTACGGTCATAAATATGCAAATACGTCTGGTGGAACGGCAGCTTGACCACTGGAGTGAGTTTGAACTACAACACATGAAGTGGTTAAGTACCAGGAAACAGTAGCAGCAACCCCAATGATAACATTCCTAGTGCTAATAAATGACTGGAGAGTTAAGGACAGTGTGTTCTCTCCCACAGTCCCCGCACCCACAAGCAAATTTAATGACAGGCTCTCTGGAGAGACCTGCAATTACTCACCAATGCTTCCTAACATCCATCCACCACCGTGAAAATAGAGCAGTCCCCTGGTGGCCAGCGGAGGGCTTTGGGCTGGTAGACCCGAACAGGGACCCCAGCAAAGGTCAGGTCTTTGATCAGGAGATGGGGGCACCTTACTTGTGGGCAACAGGGTGTTGCTGACCCAGCGTGAAGCCCACCTGGGTACACAGACCCATATTCTGGAAGATCCGCCCTGAGGTGGAGGCAAGCATATGCAGGTCAATGCATGGGAATTTAATGTTAATGATTTAACTTCAGAGGTTTGTCAGTGTAATAGGGTTCAACTAGAGGCAGGTTTAGGGTATTGGCTGGATTTTAAACTATTTATAATTGCCTGGGATTGTTTCCCCATTTATATTGGACAATATGCATTATAAAATTAGTGTCAAGATTTAAAAATACTAAATTAAACAATGAAAACTACTTCTAGTAGAGACCTTTGTCATTGAATTTAGTTTGTTTCTTAATTTAGCACTACTCAGGGTTTTAAAGTTATGGATATCAAGATTTAAGCACTAGTTGTGACTAGAGAGTGTAAGCAGAGTGGAGCGAGCCAGTTGTATATGGAGCGGAGCAGGGTAATTGCTGGAGCGGAGCACAGAGTGGACATTTCTTGCCCGCTCTTTCACAGCACTGAAGAAATGAGCACAGTTTTATTTTTCTTAAATACATGTTCAGCCATGGAGTTTGCAAATAAAAGACTTCAAAAATACTAATAAAAAAAAAATGACAAACACAGATGCAGTCATTTACAGTATTTCCCATCATGCCTGTGTTGATAACCATTCATTTTCAAGTTTCAAACCAAAATTAGGCACTTTGTTTGCAGACTTGAGAATTGCATTTTATTTATTTTATATTCAACGCGATTGGTGTTGCACTTTATAATTCATTGTGGAGGGAAGAATATATATATTCTTCCGATTGTAGAGCTGCATTTGTGCCATATAAAAATGTGAGAACCGCCAGTGTGTCTTCTGAGGTTCTTATACAGTTCTCTTAAGATAGTTCATATGCTACAGGGTGGTTCATCAGTCCCGTTGCTTTGAGCTCCCCACGAGATATTCAGATACAAACAAGCCCAGTATAAAGCTAATTTGATACGAATTTGACTCTCTCGCATGCAGGGCAGGGAGGGAAAATCTCTCCGCCTGCCTGCCTGAGCCAGTGCCAATATTGACAGTCACCTCCACTGAGCGCTAGATGTTACACCTCGCTGCTGTAAATTACAACAGGGAGGGCTTGAGTGTCACATCTCACATAGTGCAACATTATTCTTCCATGAAAACCTGGCTTGAAGTTGGTTAGGTAGCTTACATATTCACCACAAGTGTCTATTTTCAGTACAGATTTTTATAAAACATTCCTGGGTTCAGAAAAGCTACAGACTGGCCAATCGTCACACGTAATTTGGCTCACTCATGAATATGATAAATACAGCCAAGAAAACACGACGTTTGGAAGGTTAAATAGTTTTAATAGAATGCAAGGTTTGTCTGTTTTAAATGACTAACTTCTCCAGCTTTGCACAGTCATTCATACACACTGCCAGGGAATTGACAATGTGAGCTGCTTTTCCAATCCACCCAATATGCACCCTGATAATTACCCTGAAAACTGAGAACAATGGTCTCCCACCCATTTTTCTGAATAAACACTGATAAATATACAGGACATTTTACATATAAAATAAAGTGCCTACTGCAATACACAGGAGTTGCAGAAGGGGCATTGTTGACCAGTTTAGATAACACCAAAATCAACGCAACAATTCCTTTCAATTACTATACTACAGCCGAACGTGTCGCATCACCTATAATTTTAGGCTTGAGACATAAAAAATAAACTATTTGAACATAATTTAGATATTTTATTTAACGTCATGTAATCAAAGAACCTACAAAATAATGTCGCAAGGGTCTACCTGAAGCCATAATAGCAGTACAATATTTCATGATAAATTTCGAAAGTTTACATTTTTCAGTTTGTCCGTTTTTCGTTAAGTAGATGGAAATCTACAAAGCGGTATGTAATTTAATATGTTAACGTAATATAATTCAGCAAGTTTCATTCAACTTTTATGAAGCAAAATGTGTTAATTCTGCAGGGTGATGCAACAATCATCGCTGTATACGTGTTGGAAAATAAGTTCATGCAAAAAGGCATGGAGTGTGGAACGTAGGGGATTAAATGGAGGCACCCAGACGCACATGTCAAACTTACAAAGTTTTAAACTTGAGAATGTCTTGGACATATCTTAGCACAATCACCGATAAGCCAATAGCCTTGTGCCATTTACAATAGGGTGGCGTGGCCAGTCATTATCAGACCATGCTGTTTGCTCTTAATCTCAGTGTTTGTTCTCCTGCTGTCAATAAGCCAACATCAAAATGTGCTGCTTAAAAGTACAATATGCAAAATGGGTTTGACCCTGCTTTGGGGATAATGACGCCAGTATCAGCGTTGGAGGCAAAACAAGGGTAAAGTCCTGCGACTCTGACATAAGCACATGTATTTAAAAGACATGAAACATTATAGTATTGGTCAGGGGTATAGTTTAAGGACTTCATGTTGGTTGGAGAGTTGGTTCTCGGATCCATTTTAAATCCATTTACTGCAATGAATTATTGTCCAAATGTCTATAGCCCCTAAATGAACGTACTTCCCAAAAGTTGCAGAGTAGGAAAACAGAAAAATATTTGTTCTAATACTAAGCTATAATAAAATAGATACCAGAAATAGAAATAAAAGAGATATTTCAACATTGCTTCATACATTAAAACAATCCTGAACAGTTCTCCCAATGCCAGCAAAACAACAGTCAAGGTCAGGAGCAGAAGGGACAATATGGGGAATGTAGTGGAGTTTCACAAAGCAGTAACAAAACACCCTTAGTGTAAATCAGACTGAAGTACCAAGAGGACTGGAGGCTCTCAACACTAACAAATCCCTCGGTGCGGATGGCACGTACCCAAGAGGAGGCTGTGTGGTCCAGTGGTTAAGAAAAGGGCTTGTAACCAGGAGGGCACCGGTTCAAATCCCACCTCAGCCACTGACTCACTGTGTGATCCTGAGCAAGTCACTTAACCTCCTTGTGCTCCGTCTTTCGGGTGAGACGTAATTGTAAGTGACTCTGCAGCTGATGCATAGTTCACACACCCTAGTCTCTGTAAGTCGCCTTGGATAAAGGCGCCTGCTAAATAAACAAATAATAATAAAAAATAATAATAATAAAAAGAGTGCTTAAAGAAACAAGGGAGGTCATGGCCGACCTGATTGGCACATTGCAAATGTAAAACAGGAGAAAAACTACAGACCCCTCAGTCTCCCCTCCACAACATGCAAAATCATGGCGCTATACAGCAACGGCATCATAGGAGACAGCTAACACAGGATTCAGAAAAGGGCACTCCTGTCTGACAAACCTCTTATAGACTTCTTCAAAGAAGTCACTGCAACGATGGACTCAAAAAGCCTGGACTTCCAAAAAGCCGTTGACAAAGTGCCACATGAAAGGCTAATCCTCAAACTGTAATCCATGGAAATACAAGGTAGTACACGCAAGTGGATACAAAGCTGAGGGCAAACCTTTAACTGGAGCAGTGTACTCAGTGGGGAGTCGAATAACTAATGGACCAAGAGAAACACCTTGGTGTTGGAAAAGATTCATCAGTGTCAGTACACACGTATATAAAAACATGTAATGTGATATTTTTAGATTTTGTTACAATTGTAAGTCGCCCTGGATAAGGCGCCTGCTAAAAAATAAATAAATAAAAAAATAAATAAATAATTTGATTAAACCAGTAAAAAATCTACTGGCAGCAGAATATTGATACCTAAAATCAGAATGCTACCGGTTCAAGATCCAAAGTATATATATATATATATATATATATATATATATATATATATATATATATATATATACACAGTACTGTGCAAAAGTTTTAGGCAGGTGTGAAAAATGCTGTAAAGTAAGAATGCTTTCAAAAATAGACATGTTAATAGATTATATTTATCAATTAACTAAATGCAAAGTGAGTGAACAGAAGAAAAATCTAAATCAAATCCATATTTGGAGTGACCACCCTTGCCTTCAAAACAGCATCAAGCATCAATTCTTCTAGGTACACTTGCACACAGTTTTGAAGGAACTCGGCAGGTAGGTTGGCCCAAACATCTTGGAGAACTAACCACAGTTCTTCTGTGGATTTAGGCAGCCTCAGTTGCTTCTCTCTCTTCATGTAATCCCAGACAGACTCGATGATGTTGAGATCAGGGCTCTGTGGGGCCATACCATCACTTCCAGGACTCCTTGTTCTTCTTTACGCTGAAGATAGTTCTTAATGACTTTCGCTGTATGTTTGGGATCGTTGTCATGCTGCAGAATAAATTTGGGGCCAATCAGATGCCTCCTGATGGTATTGCATGATGGATAAGTATCTGCCTGTACTTCTCAGCATTGAGGAGACCATTAATTCTGACCAAATCCCCAACTTCATTTGCAGAAATGCAGCCCCAAACTTGCAAGGAACCTCCACCATGCTTCACTGTTGCCTGCAGACACTCATTTGTGTACGCTCTCCAGCCCTTCGGCGAACAAACTGCCTTCTGCTACAGCCAAATATTTCAAATTTTGACTCATCAGTCCAGAGCACCTGCTGCCATTTTTCTGCACCCTAGTTCCTGTGTTTTCGTGCATAGTTGAGTCGCTTGGCCTTGTTTCCACGCCGGAGGTATGGCTTTTGGCCGCAAGTCTTCCATGAAGGCCACTTCTGACCAGACTTCTCCGGACAGTAGATGGGTGTACCAGGGTCCCACTGTTTTCTGCCAGTTCTGAGCTGATGGCACTGCTGGACATCTTCCGATTGCGAAGGGAAGTAAGCGTGATGTGTCTTTCATCTGCTGCAGTAAGTTTCCTTGGTCGACCACTGCGCTCACGGTCCTCAACGTTGCCCGTTTCTTTGTGCTTCTTCAAAAGAGCTTGGACAGCACATCTGGAAACCCCTGTCTGCCTTGAAATTTCTGCCTGGGAGAGACCTTGCTGATGCAGTATAACTACCTTGTGTCTTGTTGCTGTGCTCAGTCTTGCCATGGTGTAAGACTTTTGACAGTAAACTGTCTTCAGCAACCTCACCTTGTTAGCTGAGTTTGGCGGTTCCTCACCCAGTTTTATTCCTCCTACACAGCTGTTTCTGTTTCAGTTAATGATTGTGTTTCAACCTACATATTGAATTGATGATCATTAGCACCTGTTTGGTATAATTGTTTAATCATACACCTGACTATATGCCTACAAAATCCCTGACTTTGTGCAAGTGTACCTAGAAGAATTGATGCTGTTTTGAAGGCAAAGGGTTGTCACACCAAATATGGATTTGATTTAGATTTTTCTTCTGTTCACTCACTTTGCATTTAGTTAATTGATAAATATAATCTATTAACATGTCTATTTTTGAAAGCATTCTTACTTTACAGCATTTTTTCACACCTGCCTAAAACTTTTGCACAGTATATATATATATATATATATATATATATATATATATATATATATATATATATATATATATATATATATATAAAATAAATAAAATAAGATAACCAACATTCAAACCCATCTACAACATCAGCATCGGCGTTTCTTTTAAGTCAAAGTTTCCAAAATGTTACGCAAGTTGCGAACCGGTTGTCTGTCTTTGACATAGTTCCAACCCAACCGCTAACTTTCAGTTGCATGCATATTGATTATTTTCACACAATTATTTGCATTTAGTGTTACAATGTTGTACAATGTTTATTTTATAAAACGCAGAACAAACACGAACTGTTGTGCCAACCAGTGACTCCGCTAGTCTTTAGGTGATGTTTATTTTATTTTATTGTTGATGTTTTAAAAGATAAAAGTACAGTACTTACCAGCACCGCAATGCCTACCAAGAGCCCGTGGATCAGCCTCAGTTTACCGGGTTGAGCAACCCTAGAGGTATCTCGGAGTTCGAAAACTCAGCGTATACCAGCCCGAAAAACGAGTAACATGAACGCAGCAAAACAGCTGCAAAACATAAAATTATGATAGCAACGCCGAGCTCCATTGATTCCAACGTGTCGCCCCTCACTCAAAACACCCGCGCTGCTTGCTTGCTTGCTTGCTTGGTTTGTGCACCAGGTTAAAATTTGCTCCTTGGCCCACTCTCTGCTATTTAATAAGCAGCCGCAGTCAGGTGATGTTTCGGCCAAGGTGAGGGAAAGGTTAAAAGTATTGCAAGAGGTGCAGGCGTGGAAAGATTTGAGTCTGTGGTAAATAGTCCAGTGGTTAAAGAAAAAGTCTTATAAATAAAATAATAGGTTGTCTGTAAAACAGGCGCTGTGTATTATTCGTAATTCCTGACTCTTGCCTGCTCAACAGCAATTTGTGTTAGAGACTTTCAGCCGGCTTAGCTGAACCCTTCAGTAACATTAATGAGCTGTTACCATATGGGTGCACTGTGCCGATTTTTTGTAGACTACTGTCTGTCCTTTTATTACCTGGAACATTAAAATGCCTTTTGTAATTTGGGCACAACAACAGTACAATGCAGTAATACTGCCCAATGAAACACTTGATCAAACTGATTGCGTTTACTTTAAAGGAAACAGAAACATGAATTCAGAAAAATCTAAGAATGTTTGAAGCTGAAATAAAACAGTAACAGTAAAACTTCGGCCCACTGGAGGGCACCCAGTATTAACTTTTCTATTCTCCCGTATGGTGCAAAAGTGGTTTCCACGGTGAATAACCAAGTTGTAGAGGCAAACTGGGACTCCCAGTTAAGAAGAGCTTTAAAATGTATGACACGTGCCAGGTGAGGACCAAGTCCAACAGGGAGGTCCTACACGTGAAAACGTTTGACAACGTGCAACTTTCCAGATATCCTGTAGGTGGCAGTGTGGTCCAGTGCATGGAACCTTACCATTATTAACACCCTCCCAGACCGTATATTTTCTAATTTTATATTCTGGTGGTCAAACAAACCCTGCGATTAAGTTACTATTGGCAATACTCAAATATTGCTTTTATTCTTTATTTTTTAATAAGATAATGAGTTCAGGAGCTGCTCCAGTTCTAGTTGTCTACCGTACAAATGTGTAATATTGGCTGGATCAGCCAAAGTGTCTTTATATTAAGACTAGCATCCTGTTTTGGACAGCAGTGCCAGCAAGACACAAATGCGATCTAAAGTGGCAGATCACTGGGATGCTTTGCTGGCTCTTACTTATTTGGTTGATCTAACCTGTGTTACATAAACTTTAGCTCCAAACTAGACATGAAGTGCAGCTCAGGTGAAAGCACCATAATGCAGACTATTATCAAAAATAGAAAACAGCATTTGTGTAATCGCAACAATATCCACTTAGAGTGGGTGCAAAGAACGTAAAAGGTAAGGGAGCAGTAAAATAATAATAATAATAATAATAATAATAATAATAATAATAATAATAATAATAATAATTTGAGGCTACTTTAAACAAAACAAAAAAACAACTGCGGGCCACTTACTGGTTCCTAGGGGCCACACTGACATGATACAGCAGTAATAAAACACTACCTGGCCCATACTTGGACACTGAGCCTTTACCGTGTGACTCAACTTTTGTCTTTTCCACCACAGCTGACAGTAATCCTGTGGAGCGCAAAGCACTACAATGCGCTATTGTGAGACCTGCTTTTAACCTCTCTGAGTCTCTGGCAGGCTTCTTGCGGTTGCACGCAGTTAAATGGGGATGGAGCCAAAAATCGCAAGCTGGAAACAACTCAAGAGTTTATGGATTTATTTGTCTAAGAGATATTTTTACAGGGTTTATTTCAAGGCCAAACAGAGTCACTCTGGCAATGCTAACAGAGCTGTTTAGCCAGATAGAAAAATTCAGAGTCAGTCAAGCAAAAGATAAAGATAAGATTGACGTACACACTGACATACGTGACAGACAGTTAGGCAGGCAGAAAGTTAGATAGACGTCCTTACAGAAATGTCTGCAGCTTTACTAGCAATGGCAACACAATGGATACTTTTGATAGTGCTGCACTTCCATGGTCATTTCACCTGCAGGGTGAAATTGTCCCTACTCTTTTAATGGTTTCTTTCCTGTCATTAACCAGCTAGCTGCTTCCCCTGTTGACTGAAATGCTTTCAGCCAGTAATATGCTTTAACCGAAAAAGACACTGATGAGGCGAAATGGCCCAGGAAGATTTCCAAAGAATGTGGCCGAGGAACTGAGCACTTTTAAACCTAGTGTAGAAGCAGATATGATATTTGCTAAACATAGTTTTTGTAGCTAATAGACAGGTGAGATTTCTAGAATTTTGCTGCTGTCATCCACAATGCGGTTCTATCAATAGATTTGTGTCAGGGACTACCTCTGTACTGGCCTGGGGAACCTTATAAGTAACGTTTAGCAGGACGCAGTGGCCTCAGCAGACACTTTGTGGGAAATGGTTTTATCTTGTGAACCGACAAAACAGATAAACTTTGACCTAACACTGAGGATTTAATAGCGTGAAACCAGGGATTGTGATCTTATCAGATGTATAAAAGCCCTGCAGGATTCTTTGAGGAGTAGGGTCTATTCCCATTCAGTAAGCTATGTCATCATTGTTGAGCAGGATTGTTTCATGGAATAACAATGACGTCAATGACCTGACAATGAAATTCTGTAAGATGTGAACGTTGCCGTGGTGACATGGATCGGCAGTAATTAACCATGGTTAACTAGAAGCCTTTCATTTTATCTCAACAGTGTGAATCATCACTTGATTGCATTACCATAGTACCATATCTGTACCAGACAGCCGTGTGAGGATCACTGTATAATATCTGTTCCAAAACCATTGCATTGCCAATGCTGGTTGTGTCTGCTGATGTTTTGCTGTGGTTTATTTGGGGTAATAAAGTGGTATTACACTGGTATCCTAAGCATAGGAGTATGAACAATGCTTACTGAGGCATGGTAAAAGCTGAGGAAGCTGTGCAATTACTTGCATTCTAAAATGGTCACAATACAATATGTGTCTCAATTCTTAAGGCGGTTTACGTGACATATGGGAAGAAACCAACTATAAATCACATTTACTCTTCATTCGAGAAACATTTGGTGGACTGTAAGTAGCTATGTGGTGTCAGGTAAAGAATAATAATGATGTTGCTTTGTAGTTTTTAAATACAACCGAGCAGTGGAGGCTTTTTGACGGGAGTGTATTGTCTACAGCGGTGCAGGGCTGGTAATCGGTGGCATCTGGAAAGGCTCAGAGCACCCCTACTGGTGAAAAGAGAAATAGGCGGGTTTTAACACCCTGTCTGTTCTGCAACTAGAAGGGGGTCTCAACGGGTTCTCCTCCTACCCTGGCTAAACAAAAAAACAAAAAATAAACAAAGACACAGCATTGCGTTGGAGTTACAGTCAAACTGGTCTGAAGGTAGCTGGCTAGGTTACAGTCTGAGATATGAATTCCACTAGGTTTTACCAAAACGATTGGAAAGAAAACAGCAAAGGCAGGTTAAGTAAACAATTACAAGGAAATAAATTAAATTAAAGCACATACACACCTGTCTTCTAGTGCTTACAGTAGGTTAAAAAACAGAACAAATGACAAACATACTGTATCACACACACACACACACACACACACACACATATATATATATATATATATATATATATATATATATATATATATATATATATATATATATATATATATATATATATATATATATATATATATGGCATAGCATCAGTTGTATCATAGTGGAGGTACAAAGGAAGCCAAGGGCTTAATGGCAAAATACAGTTTGGTTGAATGCTTTTGCTGGCCAATGGTCATCACTTTTAAGACCATTCCATCTGTAATTTGTGCAATCTTTGATATGGAGCCACCTTCCAACCGAGCAGCCGTGTGCAATATTTAAATTCTGCGTCCAAGTCCTGTACTTTTTATTCTGTATATGATGAAGTCAATCGGTAGACTTTGCGTTTGTGAAAATAGTGTTCTTTGTCAGCTGAAATATTATATTGGGTTGTTTTTACACAAGCGTAACGATTCAAGTTTAAATAAGCTCCTCAGCAGATTTCCCTTTCAAAAAAGGTGCTCAAATAGCTAAACTCGCAAAGGTGTCAAGTGTGCGACCCTCGCGCCTTTTTCGCTCAGTTTATGACTTCTGTATTTTAAAAGCCTGGAATGTTTTAGACATAAACAGACTCGTTGCGCAGCCAGGCAAGCAGTCTGCAAGTCGCCCCATTCACAAAAACACAGTGGCACTGACACTAATAAAAAGGAGAAAACGCGTTTCAAAGGGAACGTTAGAGAGGAAATAAAATGCCCACGCTCCTAAATCAAGTCTGGGCGCGTGTTGGTCGAATTCTGTCGGCAGATTCAAATACAAGGCAGTGAGACTCTATTGTCGAAAACGTAATTATTTTAGTTTACACATATGATGCCATACCCACTCCAGTTTAGTTTTGCATTATCTGTTCTTTTGGAAATATAACCAGTTCGCAAGGTGCAAATGTCAGCATTTCTGTCCATTAGACAGTGCAGGCGGTTTTACCAATCAAAAAAGCAACGGTTTCTTGGGTCAGGTGAGGATATTTAATGCTAAGTTTTTTGGGGGGGTGGCAAAAAAAATGAGATAAAGCCACTTCAACCTGCTCAGTGGAACTATGCTTTTATTTTTTAGGGGTGGGGAAACTGAAGGCAAACCCAACCACTCACATACAACACACACACAGTAGTGAAATATTCTCAAACACTTAAACTGTCAATCAGGATTAATGGTCTATAAAAACTCCCTACAGATCCGAGCCTCACAGACACTCTCAGAAAAGGAAAAGAGAGTAGCGAGAAGCGACGTGGTGGTGGTAAATTTCTTCTGAGAAAGCACACTCCAAGCAGCCACTGGTTCCCAGCCTCGCTCCCTTTACTTTGTGGAAACAGCACAAGAAAGGATCAAAGATAAAAGGGGACGCTTGCTTTAAAACCTGTATAGCCACTTTTCTTTAGTTTTAGTAAGTTTGCCTGCAAGTTTAAGCACGTTTTGTCAGCAGAACTGGCACTAATTATTGAGCTAATTTGCATTTCTGCATTACCACAGCACTGACGAAAACTGAGCTTCCCTGAATTTGACACGGGGCAAAGTTTATGACACACAGGGTCTGTGGGACTGTCAAGCGGAGCAATCCACATTTTGCAACTGTTTGTTTTCATTCGCTTTCAAACGTTGTAACACCGATTTTATTTTATTTTGTGGTTTGTTTCTGTCAACAGACGATTAAATATCCTGAATAGAAAGGTTTTAAAAGAGGCATACGGTTTGCAGAGGAAGCGAAATTAAGCTTCGGGGTGACAAACTCTCTTCTTGTGGAACGGAGCTACCAAACGTTTTGCTTCGGGTCTCAGCAGGCTGTTTTTGTGGAGTTTCCCCTCCTGATCGTATTAATATTGTTCACCCGTGGTTAAAGGAAGATGGATTGGAAGTCCCTGGGATCCGCGCTGTTTTCCCCATTCAGATGGTGTACTTTCTTCTGAAAGCCGCTGTATGCTTGTTTTCCCGAGCAGACTGAGAGATATGAGCGGGGACGTGGTGCTGATCACCGGCGGGGAAGAGGCATCGGTCGGCACCTGGCAAGGGAGTTCGCGAAGCAGGGAGCAAAGAAGGTAAAATCCTATACGAACCCATACACGCCTTGCTTACGTGATATAGAATTCCAGTATAAGTGGGAGTTTCTAGTATGGTTACACAGTAATACATTGAGCATGCTAATGCTAGGGCAAAACGCACCACATACAGCGACACGTTTGTACAGATCTACGTTCATTTGGGGACATTACCTTTTATTTTGTGCATTCGGATAGTCAAATTGGTATTTACACTGGCAGTGGTAAAGTTATTACAATGTTAACCAGTTCCGAAAAATTAGAAGCTAGTTAAACACGTTCTGTTGCTGACTTTCTAAAGTGATTTCAGCTGTTTTTGAATGTGCTGTCTGTATCAGTGTGGTTAAGATAGTTGCATTTTCTGAAGACAGCTTGCAAAATGTGCTAAACTGACACATGGGGCTGTATTTATTTATTTATTTATTTGTGGACAGATCACGTACTGCACGAGTGGCTAAGATTCATAACTTCAAAAGCACTCTATGCATTGTAAGGGAAAACTAACTCGCGTTGACAAAAACGTTTCGGCTTGTGTTGAAGGCTTTTTCAAAACGCTTGTCGGCTTGACCTTGTTTCGTTTAAGTTTTATATTATAGTCCAAGTTTAATCCAGCAAATAAATGTGCCAAAACATTTTGGAGTATTTACCAACGTGTTATACGTATTCAAGTTGAAATGTATACATAAAAACAAACAAACAAACAAAAACAGCATTCTTGTATAGTAATACCGTATGTCACCCCTGTGAGAGAGCTGGGGGTTGTGTTCTACCTCGAACTATCTTTTTAAAATATAACCAAACTGGTATGCCAACAAGGTCTGATTGTGGGGAACTGCACAGATTATCTTTGTGAATACAAATGAACCAGAAGGTTTTCTTGTGGGCTGATCTGTATCACATTATGGGTCTTAGGAGTCTAACCCTGTTGACCTGGATCGCTTGAACACAACCCTGATTTTTCATACAGATCCTGGTTACGTGTTAAGACACCAACAATTTAGGAGTTAACAAGGATTACAGAACTCTTTGTTAATATGGACAGGGGGATGACTAGGGACGTCAACAGTACAGTTGTTTTATCAGTCCACCTATTATTATTATTATTATTATTTATTTCTTAGCAGACGCCCTTATCCAGGGCGACTTACAATAGTAAGCAAATACATTTCAAGTGTTACAGTACAGGTACTACAATAAGAGCAAGATAAATACAATGACAAGTTCAAGCAAGTACAAGTGTGATAAAATACAATTCAATACAGCAGATAAGTGACAGTGATAGTTACATCAAGATATGATTAAATACCAAATACTACAGTTTAAACATATGGCAGATTACAGTACTCTGAAGTACAGGATTAAATGCAGTAAAATAGGGGCAGGTAAGAGTAAGTAAAGCAAATTTAAGGAAGGGTGAAAGTGTCCCAGGGGAAACAGAGGAGTTCTACAGGTGCTGTCTGAAGAGGTGAGTCTTAAGGAGGCGCGGAATGTGGTCAGGGACTGGGCGGTCCTGACATCTGTAGGTAGGTCATTCCACCACTGCGGAGCGGGGTGGAGAAGGAGCGGGCTCTGGAGGCAGGGGAGCGTGAGAGGAGGTAGAGCCAGTCTTCTAGTGCAGGCGGAGCGGAGAGGTCGAGTGGGGGTGTAGGGAGAGATGAGGGTCTGGAGGTAGCTGGGTGCAGTCTGGTCAAGGCATCTGTAGGCTAGTACAAGAGTCTTGAACTGGATGCAGGCGGATCGGTAGCCAGTGGAGTGAGCGGAGTAGTGGAGTTGCGTGGGAGAAGCGAGGCAGAGAGAACACCAGGCGGGCAGCAGAGTTCTGGATGAGCTGGAGCGGACGGGTGGGCCGCAGGGAGGCCAGCCAGGAGGGAGTTGCAGTAGTCTAGGCGGGAGAGTACCAAGGCCTGGACCAGGAGCTGGGTGGCGTGGTTGGTGAGGAAGGGTCGGATTCTTCGGATGTTGCTCAGGAAGAATCGGCAAGTGCGTGCCAGAGTGGAGATGTGCTGGGAATAAGAGAGGCAGGGGTCCAGGGTAGTCCACCTAGTTTCATATGTGGGGTGAGCTACTTTTTATGGAAGGCTTCCACGATTACGCTAACAGGTCCTGGTCTTCTAAGTAGTACTGCACTTGTGGTTTATGCTGTGAGTAAGACTAGCCAGGTAGAGCGAAGAGAGCTCCCCAGAAGGAGGAAAGCCGGGGAGAACTTGTCTAGAAAAGCCACACGCTCTCTTAGCTCTCCTTCCCTTCACGGCTCTTGGACATGCTCTGTTTTGTAAACTTCTTATCTGCATCTGTGAATGCTGTGTCTTGAAGAGTATGAGACAGGCCCCTGTTCAGGGATGTTTGGCTTATTTTGAATTCTCTTTTATCACATCTCCACGGGCACCCCTTCATGGCTACTGTGTGCCTGCAGGCTATTGGGACCCTGTCCATTTGTAACCATTTTTGGTATTATCATATGGACAACATTTTACAAGCATTTAGTGGTTTGGAAACTAATTTTGAAAGCCACACTGCCTCTCAGTCCCTCAGCTCTGACTTCTAGGTCACACTGGTTATCTGAGGCCTAATCCCCAGGTCCCACTGCCTCTCAGTCCCTCACCACTAATGCTCCTTTCTCCAATTCCTCAGCCACGCTGACGCCGATTCCTCAGCTATAACCACCTAGCCACGCAGTTGGTTTGGCACATTTGGCTGTTGTACAGTTGTTTACATAAGCATCCATGTTAAGATCCCAATACCTTGGGCAATTGTTTATTGTGCCAGTGGGATTACAGTAATTCTGTACACCATGTTCATGTTGCTCAACATGGGAAGGTCAGCCAAGGGACGAAAAACACTTTTGTTCTGCCTCTCCAGTCTGATTTCTGGACTGTCCACTGATGGTGATAAATGGGATTCTGTTTTCTGTTTCACATTTATATCTAGGCCGTTTTGGTAAGAGGTTTTGGATCGCCTCTGTATACCTTGGACGTGCTCAGTCTACCGACACCCCAGTCTGGTGTGTGTGTGGGGATGAGAAGCCAACAATTCGTTTCACATGCATGAGACATTCATTATAACAAAGTATTGAACACAACTGTAGGTCAAGCTACCTGCAATCTTGTCTAAAATAAACGCCTCCCTCAAAGTTAGATGTAGAGATACGCACATGCAGTATTGATATGAACTGTCACTTAAGTGTTAGTTCCAACATCATTAGGTAGGGTTGCACAGCTCACATTCCAGAATGTTTGGTAGCTTTGCTTGCTGGGTCAGAATTGCTGGCTGCTGCCTCACCCTCACAAAACAGGACAAGCTTGTACAACTTTCCTCACCTCTCTCCCTGTCCCTAGGCTAACCAGCGGTGTTCAGGCTTGGCAACACTACTTGCTTATATCATTTACTGCTGGTAGTGCTTGTCAGCTTTAGTTCCCGTTATGAATATTTTGAACTTAGCAAGATTTCCCTCAGAGAAATGAGCTGAACTTTTATACAAAGGCAGCCAATTCTAACATCCTTCTGGAGAGTAGCAACTGTTTTTCTGTTTTTTGGGATTTGTCCATTTAAGATACTTTTTTCTTTTTAAAACTGTATAATGATAGCATATGGCAGATTTTATGCATATTTTAATACCACAAGGACACACTAACTCATATCTCTCATCTCCAACCACTAAGCCACACCACCTTCCAGTCCATAACGCTTTCCAATAGCCACACTGCTTCCCAGTCCCTTTACTCTAACGACTTGGCCAGACTCCTTCCCAGTTCCTCAGCTCAAACCAATAGGCCACACTGCCTCCCAGTCCCTAATCATACCTGTACATTTCATATTAAACATTTATTTCTATTTTTCAAAGTGGTTGTATATTTTATTTTGGTGCAAACTTTGTAGCAAAAGCCTTTTGCAGTCTCACAACTTTGTCACACAAGTGTTTGTCAACCCTCTTTAAGGTTATAGTGAGTTGAACCTGGACCATAAACTCCAAACCCTTTTAAGAAAAGCTTATGTATACCCTTATTTAGTTAGTTTTAAAGCAGTCTTTTAAAGCAGTTTTAAAGTTGCGCTTTAGTCTCCCCGATAGTCCTAATGGCTGGTAATAGCTCTCAGCGATTTCTGTGCTGCATGACAATACAGCTGAACTGTGGAACCCAGAGGTGAACCACTTCATTCATTCCCCATTGAGAATGTACCGACCCACCCAGCCCAGCCCCTGCCTGGTCTACAGTGTTCCAGATCTGTGAAAAATCAAACCCACACAAACACAGGTGTTTCCTTGGCAAGCTTTCACGCCTCAACAATGCACAACAATGAGCTGATGACAAGCTATGAGCCATCCTTTGTGGACACACAATGGAGTGTGGCTTTTCACCTTTGGAGTTTCCACTTACATCCCTGGGACATGTCATTGAAAGGTAAAAAGGCAAAGGATTGCATTTACATTTCAAATTCCTCCTGTACTATTTTGTAAAAGTGCCTACAATAGCTGTTAAGGAACAGTGCCAATAATACCAGCACTGGCTAGCGAAATCATAAGAAGTCTAGAGCATTCGCAGCTGGGGACCAGAGAGGCAACACTTTTAATGTGTGTGAGAATTCATTCCCTGTTATCTGAGAACAAAAATGAAAGTCACTATGGAAGTTGTTTTATCTTTAATGGTACCATAGGGGGATATTTACACAAATTAACTTTTGCCACATTCTTGTTTGTTCCCTGCCCGATGTGTATTAAATTCTATGTAAGCTCACTTGTGCAGTTTTGCTGTTTTTAAGGCACCTTTTCCTACGTCGCATCAATTTCTTTTTAATGCGAGTGTCATATTTTAAACAATTATCTTTAATATGCATCACATCTCATAATGTTAAGCAACATACTGAGGCCTGAAGATGTGTAAAGATGGAACTCACATTAAAAAGTATGCAAAAAATTACCTTAAAATAAGTACAATTGCACAAGCGGGTGTAAATATGATTCGATACACATGGGGAAAAAATACTAAAGTGGCAATAGATCTGCAAATATACCCTATGGTAGTTCCATTAAACTAAATGTAATGGCCCCTACTTGCAGGAACATTCCCATCTTGGGGAGTCTTGTCCTTTAAGAAGAATGTCAAAGTCCATCATATTGTTCAGTGTAAGCACTTCAAGGGCTTTGAACTTGAGAGGACTAATGCTAAGAGGGAATCGGTGTGTCCCAGCTGCTCTGCTTCTGTAACTGGGAAGTTTTAACATTCCTGGCATAGCTGCTACAGCACTTAGACTGTGCTTATTGCACTGGAAAGCTATGGAAGTTTCAATAATAAACTTTAAGTTTTCTAAGTGTTTTCTACTTAAGTCGATAAATACAGAAATTAATTGTGGTTGACCAAATATACATATTATATTAACTGTAGTCCGACTTTGAACATTCAGTTGTTCAGCAGCACTAAAAAGAAAAGTAGTATTAATATTACCACTATAATATCAGACCAAAGCACATGTCAATAGAAAAAGATTTAAAATAACTTCTTAAGCAAAAACCAAGAACCTAATTTGCAAGGTTGCCATAGCTCTGTAACTAGCTAAGATGCTTATGTCCCCCTTCTTCAAGGTAGACTAGGCTTGTTTGCCCACCCTCCCTCTCCTCCCATGATGCCCTGCAGTGTGTGTGACTGGACGGCTGCTGGGGTGGGCAATGGGGGAGGGGCACTGGCACCTTGCAGCTCGTTTACAGAACTGAGTTCAACCGCGGGTCAGCCAGTTAATCCTAATGATGTCATTACATCTGTTTACTTCTTCCACAAAGGAAGTGCAGCAACAAAGGCTGCAGCTAACCACAGGCCGCAGGTAGTAGTGTTTGTATATAGAAGGGTGGAGGAGGTCAAGAGACTGGGCCTGTTTACTGTAGACTGAACCCTCAGGGAGGCTAATAAACCACCAGGTTACTTACACAATGTTAGCACAGTGCATAGTATCGGAAGGCCCTACACAATACATTTTGATGGTTATTATTATGAACTAACATGTCTGGTGGCAGTTTTGAATTCCTGCACTTTGGTACCACGCTCATACAGTTTACAGTACTTCATGGATGAAATGACACAATGACATTGTATATCGAAAAACGACATGATGTATTGAATCGTGACAAAAGCAACACATAGTTATATAACAATATAGTTCATCATTAACAATCGTTAAAAAAAAAAACTAGCCCGTCAAAACCATACATCTTGTCTTCACAGTAATACCTAAAGTCAATTGACAAATGTTTCAGCAAAGTGTCTCATATTGTCTGTAGTTTCTTGCAGTATGATTGAGTAGATGCAAGTTTTATGATATATTGTATTCACCCTGTTATCTACAGCCTGAGAGTTCAATTTAGGTGAGTCTTTTATTTATAGCCCTCTGATAAAGGCTTTAGTTCAGTACCCATTCCATGAAGTGGCCTTTGACGTCAATGTATAAAGACTTGTATATCGATACAGTATAAAGCGTCTGTGTTACAGCCCAGCCCCTGTGCCTAACTGTCTTGGACTGACTCTCTGGTGCCATGCCTAATACAGCAGCTTTGATCCCAGTAGTAACAAGTGCCTGGGTTTGGGTCGCCATTGTCTTGATTAGGAAGTGAGTTTAAATAGATTGCTGCGTGAGGGAGGGGGGCGGAGGCATCATGCAGCTCCCAGCTGGGTGTTGCCCTTTGCGTGACCCCGTTGTCTCAGTGCTAATGGGACAGAGGCAGGCGGCTGCTTCCTGAACTCCCAGTGCCCTCGCAGGGGCCCGCCTCCCCGCGAGAGGGAGAAGGAACGAGACCAATAGCGGAAACATTTAAACAGTGTGTCCCTGTCAGGGGAAAAGTTTAACTGTCCCAGTCTGTAAAGAACCTCTATTATCTATTGTTGTCACCCCATGTATGTGTATTGTACTGTATAGTTGGCAGATAATACGCTGAGAGAGAAGACCTGACCCTGAACAGGCTTGACTATTTTGTACTTTTGCAAATAGATAATTCAAGAATGCACTATATTTGTGGTGACTTGAGATAGCTGGACAAGCGAGGGGTTACTCCCAGAAGAACCTTCCAAGTTTCAGTAAAGCCAATGAGATAATAGAATAGAAAAGCATTATAAAACCCTAAAATGCATCCATAACATTAAACGACCCAAACACTGTATGCAGTACAACACAAAATACATTGTAAGTGTATAACATTCTACTTAAAAATGATCTAGGCTGTCTTGTAAAAGTGCCTCATTGAACTGAAACCTTTGTTTCTTAATTCTTGGTATCCAGTTACAGCTAGGTATCAAAAACAGTTTCACCAGCAGGCGAGTATCACACGTGTAACACACTATGTGAACACAGCGCTTGCAGAATTCAGCTCTGTTTGGGCAAAGAAGCAATCGGATCTTCAGAGGATTCTGAGCTTATATTAAAATCATGGCCCGTTCAAACAGCTTGGTAAAATGCTGAGTTGTATGCAACAGCTGTAAAATAATATTACAGGTGTGAGATAAAATCTTCAAAAGAAAACTGTTGCAACCAAGCCGTACAGAGTTACATGAAAAAGCTGGATCTTTTTAAACGCGGTGAAAACAAATTGCTGAGCTGTGTAAACTGTAAATGACAGCTGTAAAATTATACCACCAGAGCATTGCATTGTGTAGGGACTTTTTCATTAGAAGCTGTGCCAGGTTTACTAAATAATAATAATAATAATAATAATAATAATAATAATAATAATAATAATAATAATCAGCCCACATTTGGCCAACTTGACTATTTGTGAGTTAAAAGTGTTCTAGACTACACTAAAAGGCAGGGGATGGTTCGATTTAAGAAGTATTTTTCCCAGTTCAGGGAATAGAACAGGTGGCTCCAGGGACAGTGCACTGACTACCACTCAATACACTGAAAGCAAGTGCGGCTAGCTGTTGTTTGCAAGCCTTCCTGTTTTGATGGATGCGTTCCACGCTGCTTCCCCTCCCTAAACTGGATCACTTTCCAGTGGAGTGCCTGTGGAAAGATAAGCCGCAGCCCCTGGAAACTGGCCAAGCCCTGCGCTGCCCTCGGCTGCACTCACCACACGCACTGTTTGAAACTCCCTGAGCAGAAAATTGCAGGATTCATCTAGCCAGCGAGCTGTGTAATCTCTTTGAGAGTGTGTGTGAGTTGGGGAGGAGAGGGTGGGGGTTCAGCACTGTCGTTACCTCTGTGTGACCCTGTGATTGACAGGGCCCAGTGCCAATCACTGCATCATTGGTAATCGTTCGGTTTTGAACAGTATCTCCAGTCATAGGCCACTATTTTGTTTTTTTAAGCTCCCCAGTCCAATTTCTCATAGGTTATATGAAGCCTGTATCTTAGTCTCAGTTTCTGTGTGCTTTAGCAATTTGCACATTTTCTCTTTAAACTAGTGGGAGAATTATTTTATTTAAGCCTCTAAAAATCTGACGAGCTGCTAACATCTTTTTGACAGTCATGCCCAGTTTTAGAAAGTTGCTGATGAATTGCTGAAACACTTTTAATATGGTTTCCTGAATATAAAGCAGCCTTTTGGCCCAGTTCTCAAGAACTGGAACTTCCTAACTTTCACTGTGATGAGAATGGTTAATGCACATTAATACATGGTGATGTAGAGCTAAAAACATGACCAAATTGGATTGCAGGGAGGAAACATGATGGAACAAGTTTTCTATAATTTATTTTTGTTCCAGTTTAAAGTAGTTCAACCATAGCTTCAACCCCAGTCATTCATTCTGGGGTAAAACTAAGACTTAAGAATCTATGTCGCGTAAAACTCACTAAGGCACTAGCTGAACTTTTTGTCTATTTGTTTCACCGAATTGTAAAGCAGGCTTATAACTTGGCTGGCTAGTCTTATTAAATATAGAACACAATGCTCTATACCACTTGATAGTACTTTGAGGGCCTTATCCCAAAGGATAGGGTTCTGTCATGTGGAGATATGATATCAGGCGCAGTGGGTGTGTTCTCAGATACAGCACACATAACTCAGAAACAATCATTAGTTTTGGGTCAACCTGCCCTGACGCTGCCAACGATTATCTCATAAAGTACATTGCTGTTCTGTCCAACCTGAAGTTATTTTACCCATAGAAAGGTTTACCTTATACTACCCTTACCAAAAGTTCTTAACTGGAAGTGTTGTGGCACTACAATGTTGATGCAGCTCTTCCGCACGACAGTGTTTCATAATAGTTTCCTCATGAAGTTTTCTGTAAGGGCGTACACTTACCATGCTTTACAAGGCCACAGTAAACCACTGTAAACTTTTAAAAGGAGATACTGTATACTGTGTGTAGCAGTGGTTTTCTACTGCAGCTATAATTTACAGCATGTTTTAACCCCTGTGCACACTATAGCGAGAACCAAGTAGTCACAGCACAGCGCAGGGTTTGGATTACCAGATAGTTATGTATGAGCCTGCCAGCCTGCCTGCCTGCCTGCCCGTTCCCTGAACTCTGACTGACTTCAACACTTCAGTCTGTGTGTGTGTGTGTGTGTGTGTGTGTGTGGGTGGGAGGGGAAATGCAAGGCAATTTCTTAAAGCGACAGGGTAGTTTTTCAAGAGTCCCAATCCTACGTGATTAAACCTGGAAAGCCATTAAGTTGTTTACTGCATATTTATAGTAATTTATGAGACCATGAAACAAGAACCCCTTTTCAAACGCATGTAAGGCAAGTTAAAGCGAGCAACTGAAACTGAGAAGGATCCAAACCAGGAGCAGTTTCATGGAGTTTAATATTAAAAGAACCGTGATGATTTAACACAATGCTGACCTCTGCCTTGCTTTCAGCTGATCCTGTGGGGCCGCACAGAGAAGTGTCTGAAAGAGACCTGCGAGGAGATCAAGCTCATGGGAACTGAGTGCCACTACTTTCTGTGTGATGTGGGCAACCGGGAGGAAGTGTACCAGCAGGCCAAGGTGGTGCGAGAGAGGGTAGGTACAGCCACACCGAAAGCAGAGCTCCATACACAGAGAAAGGGGGAACGGTTACATAAAAGACTAATATATGCATTTAGTAAATCCTACCTTGACTACACCAGCCAGTAGGACCCAGGATTGATTCCGATCTGGGAATCTCAGCCTACCTCCAGCCTATCCTTTCCTTAAAACCATTTTTGCAACAGTTTCACCTCTCAAGGGAAATACGTTTTCCCAACTATTGTCTACATAACAAAACCTCCACACAATTTGGCACAATTTAAATGTAAGGTTTATCAAAAACCTTTAACACCTGAGGTGTGTGTACAATGTACTCCAGTAGAGAAGTAAGTCTTGTTCAACCAATGAAATAGGGATTTTTTGTTGCTAGGTGGGTGATGTCACCATCCTGGTGAACAACGCTGCAGTGGTTCATGGGAAGTCTCTAATGGACAGCGATGACGACGCCTCTTAAAATCTCAGCATATCAACACGCTTGGACAGTTCTGGAGTGCATTACCACAGAGGGATATTGTTGTTGTTGTTGTTGTTGTTGTTGTTGTTGTATTACTAGTAAAACATTAGTTTCATTAGTGTAACAATGACTCAAGTGCCAGGCTGTATTTACTGTAACTGAAATGTCATGGAGAAGCCTGGCTGTAACCACCTCCCTCTCTCCACAGACCACCAAAGCGTTCCTGCCGCGAATGCTGGAGCTGCAGAACGCCACGTGGTGTGTATCAACTTCGGTGTTGTCTCAGTCCTCAATCCCGGGAGCCATCGATTACTGTACCTCCAAGGCCTCCTCCTTTGCCTTCATGGAGAGCCTGACCCTGGGGCTGCTGGACTGCCCTGGTGTGGGCACCACCACCGTGCTGCCCTTCCACACCAACACAGAGATGTTCCAAGGAATGAGAGTCAGGTAAGCACACTCTCTTCAGCATTGCTGGGGTTCTCACTCGTCTTGGCATTCTTTCTTTTAACTTGTGTTCTTGCCAAGAGAATTAGAGGAGCTGTCTCTGTTGGACCAGCTATCTAAGGCACACTTGATTAAAAATGTTTTTAAATAAAGACATTTGGCATGACCCAAGTATATTTCAAACTGTCAATAATTCTCCTATCACAAATCACTAATAATCGTTTCAGAAACAGAATTAACTGTTCTCTGGTTCATGTCTCCAGGTTCCCTAACCTGTTCCCTCCTCTGAAACCGGAGACAGTGGCCAGGCGGACAGTGGAAGCTGTCCAAAAACACAGCCTTGCTATACCTGCCCTGGACAATGCACGCTCGTCATCCTCAAAAGGTAAACTGTCCCAGAATAACACCAATCCAGTTACTCTCCAAATATAAAGCAGTGTTGAAACCCTCCTATCATTTCCTTGCTCTATTTTCCATTAATATGCTCAACACTAGTAGTGTTTAGTTATTATTATTATTATTTGTTTATTTAGCAGACGCCTTTATCCAAGGCGACTTACAGAGACTAGGGTGTGTGAACTATGCATCAGTTACAGAGTCACTTACAATTATGTCTCACCCGAAAGACAGAGCACAAGGAGGTTAAGTGACTTGCTCAGGGTCACACAATGAATCAGTGGCTAAGGTGGGATTTGAACCAAGGACCTCCTGGTTACAAGCCCCTTTCTTTAACCACTGGACCACACAGCCTCCCTAGTTAAGTTGTTTTCAGTTAAGAAATACAGTGGAATCATCTGAATTTTAAATTATGCCATAATTCTGTCACGTTCATTCTCTTTATTCTAACTTGACTGTTTCATGTGAAATGTGGTCAGATAAAACAAGCAATAAACAGCTTGGGTGCTGGGAGCACAGTTCATCTCTCATAATGGAATCGGGGTCTTGTGGAGTATTGTGTTGAGACTAAACTATTTGTTTTTTTTCTCTTCTCTTTATAGCTTCATGCCACAGCAAGCACTTGAAGAAATCCACAAGTTCTCAGGAAGCTACACATGCATGAACACCTTTAAAGGACGGACATAGAAGATTAAGCAAAATACAGACAGACAGACTGACAGACAATCAGATAAACGCTGAAAACTCTGACATTAAAATGTGTGCTCTGCCTTAAATCAAGCTAGCTGAACGCCCCTGGAAACGGCGGACATCTTGGATGTTACTGAACAGCAGAACATAAGAAATGTTGTGAACAAGGAGAGGCTGTTCGGCCTATCATGGTTTGTTCCTTGCTAGCACACATTCAGCCCCAGAGCACAATCACATATTTTTTTATAATTATTCTCTGGGTTTTATTCATGCTGCGTAACTTCTGTTTTGAGATTGATTTTCCTCAACTTCCATTTGTACCCTCGAGTCCTGCTCTTTTGCTCAAAGTAACACACTGAACATTTGACCTGATGGGTTAACTTTTGGGGAAAACAAAACACTTCCAGGTCATCTCCATGGAAGCCAATATCTGACTGAACTGCTTCCCTCAGCCACCATCTGCATAGGTACAATATTGGACTTTAGTGAGAACAATTGTGTTTAAGGTTTTTTTTTTATTCCTTTAAAATTTGCTGTAATTTGTTTCTTTAGGCATGGTGTTGCCATGGTTTTCAGTTACATACATCATATATATGTTTGAAATTAACTAGAACAGTTAATTTAATCATTTTATGTATATTAAATAATAATAATAATAAAAAAAAATGGTTTAAAATAAAAAATATCTTGCCTGTTGAAGTTCCCAAGTTTCATGAAACATGAAGCAAACACAGACCACTCATACTCTAATAGCCATTTGAGAATACAGAAACATTTGAGTTACAAACAATAAGAAGTTTATGGGAGCTAATGGTTGAATTTGGCAAACTCACAAGCATTAGCAAGCTCTGTTGACATTCCCTCAGCCAAAAAACTCCAGTCCCCCTTAGCTAAGCGTGCTGAGGTTTTGGTAAAGACCATTAATTAGCCACTTCAGCTGCAGAATGGGAATAATCAAATTAGGTATTGAAAACAAAAGCTGAAGTCGGCTTTATTTTGCCTCTGCTGTGTTTCTGCCAATTCAGAGAGAAAAGACAAGGCGCCATGAACTCGTAAAGTCTTGTTTAGATAAAAGATTATAGGCAGCTGTGCCTCTGCTGTTCCAATAACTAAGTCATTATTTGGCAATGAAGAGGCCAAGCGAAACAGTTAGAAAAAGAAAACAAAAGTGGTGGATTGTGTGCAGATGAAAGGTAAGGGACAATGGAACTAGCTGCAGTCAGACACAGAGCTGGCATGCAGGCTCCATTTCCACAGCCCAGTGTTGCCATTCTCTGGTTCCCCACCATGCTTTTTATAAATATATAGAGTGCCCAAATACTTACTGTCCTCCAATTTAGAATGCCCAATTACGTTCCCTCACCGCAGCAATTCCTCACACAGCTCAGGAGAATTGAAGGTTCAGTGGGGCACCTTCCGATCCCACGACCAAGTCAGTTTCCTCTTCTACACCCAGGAACTCGAGAGCAGATGTCAGCAAGCTACCGGCCTCTGGAGGACAAAGGCCAGCCCTGCAGCTGTCCGCCTGATCTCACCAGTCACCTGGCCAGCAAGCTCCGCTGCAGCGCAATGAGAAGAAACAGTTCCTGATGGTTTTGCCTTCCTAAGCCAATAAAATGCTCCCTGTGGAATCCCCAGTGAAGCCCGGCAACTTCACTCAGCCAGGACGCTCCCCTGACTCTCTGACTCTCTGCACACCACTTGGTTGTGCTTTTAGCAGGTGAGCCACTTGGGGCATATATGTATACACTCCTCAGTAGGTATTTTATGCTGAAAAGAAAATCTGACAGGACAACTCTGTTAAATGAGTGAAAACAGCGAAGATAAACTACGCGACTGCAAGAATGAAATGTAATTAGGAAGTGATGAGCAATTAATGTAATTTGTCACGTCTGTTTAAATACAAATTAAGCAAAACAGAATCAGGCTCAGTCAAGACATGAAGGTAAAAACAAGTGACATTGTTTTGTAATTAACAGCTTTTTCTGAGTTTAATTAGGAAAAAGAAAAGGCTCAAAATAAGACATAAAAACTTCCAAGACCTAAATATAATTATATACATTATATATTTATATTGAGTTTGAAATAAAGTTGTGCAGTGACTTACACTGTAATTATGTTCAAAGAAGTACTGTTGACTGCTCTGTTTTTTAATTAATTCTCTCCATTTTTGTGTTTATATTTTTGACTGAATTAGCTTTTGTTCATATATACAGGGAACACTGTTACAGATCACTCTTGATATCACAAAGCCTAAGGGAAGAAATTATTAACTCCTTAAATCCATGCCACATGCAGTTGAATGATCTAATCAAAAGCAAGACAGTGTAATCTGTATTTTTCTCTACAAATTTCTAGTGAATTTAGCAATGAAAGGCGACGGACAACTTGCTTCAGCGAGGGGAACTTGATTAAAGTCTTAAAAATCTTAAAAGGAGTTTATGAAGTTTACCAATACTTTAAACTCAGCACAGAAACAAGGACCAGATGACACAGTTGGAAATTAAGTGGAGACAGACTTTGGACAGAGAGTATAAGACATTTTGAGATAGTATGGAATAGGTTACCAAGCCACATTGTTGGTTCTGAATCATTGGCATCATTTAAGACCACTCTTTTGGTATCAATCAGCTTCTTGGAACTGGACAAGCACTGATGGGCCAAATGGCCTCCTCTCGTTCATGAATTTACTTTTCATGCTCTTTCTCTCACCAGCTTTGCAAGTGAGAGGACACCTGAACACCCACTGCCTGCCATTCAGTCCTGGCCTCTCTCAAGCACAGACATGACAGTGGTGTTGAATTGTGTAGTGGTTTATACAGATTAATACTGGGATGTTATACAGAGTGGTTTCAGGAACTACAATATCCATACAGATTTCCCATATTTGCCACACCTCGCTATAGAACACAGATAACGTTTAAGCAGACTGCAGAAAGACACAGCTCAAGTATGTTCATGTTCATTAAACATGCGTCATGCTTAAACACAACTTCAATTTTACTTCTACCAAAGACTACCCAGTAGTCTTTTTCAACCCTATTGAAAGCCTTGAACAGGATAATGTGTAAACAAGAGAGTCGTATTGGGGAGCTCAATGAGGCAAATATGGCTCAAGAGCCATCCATTGGAGAAGCACTATACTGTATACTGCAGCATACAACTGAAAGCAGAAGAATATATCATGTAACCTTTTTCAAGGGACCATTTGTATTCTCCTGTTAGGGTATACAGAGTGTGTCTAAAATTGACATTGCTGGGGAATCTGTTTTTCTGCCTAATGATCCTTGTGTGCATATGTGTGTGTGTGTGTGTGTGTGTGTGGGGCGGGGGTTTGGGGCTGTGTAGGAGAGCTCAGATCTCAGGGGCGAGTTCAGAGCAAGGTTAGCCAAATAGTGGATAAATTAGGCAGGGCTAGGAGACAGACAGCTCACCCTGCGCTGAACTCTTCACCCGGTTAAACGTGCTGCTCTGTGGGGCTACTGCAGGTGGAGAGAGGGAGGGAGGCTTATGGGGATATCCAGCCACCAGCCCCTCTCCCTCTGCCAGTGCTGATAGCATGTTTAGGATCTATAGGTTGACTGAATATATTTAGCCTGGAACAGAGAGGAATAAGGGGGGTACTTAAAAGGTTAAAAGAAGTTGACAAAGTTAACCCTAACCAATGGCCAGAAGACACAGCTGGAAATGAACTGGACTTAAGGCAGAAGGTAGAAGACACTTCTCTGAGAGTGAGGAGGGCATGGAATGGGTTATCTAGCCACTTTCATAATGCTGAATCATTGGGATCATTTAACTTGGCAAAGTTTTGAGATCAATCAGCCACTATAAACGAGATGAGAATTGATGGGCTGGATGGCCTCTTCTTCTTTGTAAATGTTCTTCTGTTCTCTACACTATAGGCTCCTTCTGTGTCTAATCAGCAGATGGATCCAAGGTCTTGAAATTATTCATGATTTATTTTTATTAAATACATCTTAAATCATTAAATTATCCACCTGCTTCTCCACCTGGTCCATATGACCATTTACAAGTTATTTGCATTCATGCCTGCCTTGTTCAGAATACATTACCTTGTATGGATTCAATGAAAACACCACATCCCTGGAAACAATACAGCCTTGATCATTTTGGTCTGAGAAATTCATCTGGATTTGCAGGTTTTGGCAGGTAATGACCCTATGGCTGTCTCTTAGATCGTCAGTGCTGAGTTCTCTATACTGTACTGCACTGAATTAGCTGGCTCTGAGATCCCCAGAACCGAAGTTCTCTATACTACACTGAATTTGCTGGCTCTCAGATCCCCAGAACCGAAGTTCTCTATAGGACACTGAATTAGCTGGCTCTCAGATCCCCAGAACTGAGTTCTCTATACTATACTGTATAGAATTAGCTGGCTCTCAGATCCCCAGAAATGAGTTATCTATACTACACTGTATGGAATTAGCTGGCTCTCAGATCCCCAGAACTGAGTTATCTATACTACACTGTATGGAATTAGCTGGCTCTCAGATCCCCAGTACCAAGTTCTCTAGTTAACTGTCCCATACTGCATTGCATTCTCAGGCTCTCACACCACGGGGCTCTCGGCTGTGCCTGCACTGTTATTGTGTCTGGAAGCCCTGACAGAGGCAGGAAAGTGAGACGTGCTGCTCTCTCCATCTCTACACTGGGCTCATCCATCACAGGGTCTGCCTGAGCTGCTGAGCCCCGCACAGCCTGCAAGACAAACCGCCCTTGAACTGCCCCCAGCCAGGGGTGACCCTCCTGCCCCATTAAAATGC
>JAGXEW010000648.1:0-68360 GCA_030684275.1 Acipenser oxyrinchus oxyrinchus
TATATTTTAAATTTGTGACCTGTATTAAACATATGTGTGCTCTCTCTATAGCACAGATTGCAGGAGCCTGCTTTATTTACATTATTTGCTTTAAGATGATCTACGAATATATAAATCGTGACAGAGAGATGTGTTAATAAAACAGGAAATTCTTGTGAGAAGTAAAGATTTCTAAGAAACCGTCTTGGGCAAAAGTAAGAGGTTCACAGGTTCACAATGACCAATAGTACAAACAATGAGAAGAATCATTTCCTAACGATAAGTTTTAGTTTGGCAGTTTTATTTTTGAGAAATGTTTTGTCGCTGTGGATTTAAAGGGAAGGTCAAAGCTGAATTTTGTATATTCCCTGACCGACCTTCGTTTTGAACTAAAAAGAGTCTCACAAACGCACACTCACTGACACTCAAACAGCACAAAGGGAGTTTTGAAACCTTTTTTGAAGTTCTGAAGTGGTGAGCTGATCGCCTCAGGGTGACAGGGCCACACTCCATGCTGACCCCCAGAGGTCAAGAGATGAAACTGCTTGACCATAATAGCTCTTTAATTCAGCGGAACGGGCTGCTCTGTCCTCAATACAGGAGCTATTGTCTGACAGGGACAGCCCTGCTCTGTATCTCTTCATTAGGGGAGGCGGGAGGGGGGGGGGGTCAGCTGGACCTTTAAGGATGGAGGGGGTAGGGCTGTGGGATGCACATGGAAAATAACTCTGCAGTGCAGTAATTTTACAGTAAATCATGCCTTGGTGTTATAAGTGTGTTATAAGAGTGACTTTAAGAGGCAGCAGGTAAAATGCTGCTATATACTTCATTCATAGAATCCATAATTCAAACACTCAATCAATAAAATCGGAATAAATCTTACTTTCTTTTGTCCACTGATGCAGACAGAAACCTGAAACGAGTTTGGGAGATGCATGTTAAACTAGTACCATCCTCATCAGCTGAAGTGATGTAACAAATAAAGATCATTTCTTTGTTGTATTTCTGTGGATTTACTAGAATAGCCGCTACTGCAGACTTCGGTATGGTTAGGGCTGGTTTTCGGCTTCATGCAGTCCATAAATCTTGCATCTTCCTGTTTTCATGGCTACAGTGACATGTGAAAACGCACGTATTGATTATGTATTTATCATTTGTGTCTTTACAAGTGATCAATACCCATTGACAATCTCTCTCTTTCATTTGGGCTAACAACTCTGCTCTCGTGTTACAATAAAGTCAGCTAACTTTATTTCATCTTTTTACATTGACTTTTAGGATCAATTCTTCATTAAAAAAATAAAACTTCATTTTAGCAGAGTTGTAGTAATACCCCCCTGTGCAGCAGTGACTCAGGGAGGGGTTATCAGAAGGCTATTAGGGTCTAAAAGACAAAATTGCTGCAGGCTTTATTGCTTTCTTTACATTTGGGGACGGGGTGTATAATTTTCGTGAAATATTAACTATATTGACTAGACCACACACAGACAGGGGCGGTGAATTAGCCCGGACACTGAGCAGAGGGATACCCACAGGGATCTTAGCCACTGAGACAGAAATCCCATTACTGTTCACTTCAGAGATTCTCTCTTGAAGCTGTATTACTTTACAATTACTGGAAGAAGAAAAAGAATACCTGTAATAAAACGCATACAGAGTGTACTAGATGGCAGACAGGGGGTGATAGTCTCATTCTGCAGAAGAGATTGATGGAAATGGATATAGGGTGATTCAAGAAACAGGATAAAGAAGTAACACAGTATTTGGTGGTCTAGATTTTAGGCTTGGCTTTAGTGGTTTAACAGAGATTAAATGTGCCCATCTTCAAACAGTCCTTTGAAACTGTACTCGAAGAATTAAAGAATCTGCTAGGGAAACCGATCTGGCAATGTCTCCACTTGGATTTTATTATAGTTTCTTATAGCATTAGCAGAGAAGAATGGATCCTATATTTGTGCATGGGGGGGAGGGGTACAGCCAGGAAGTCATATTTGAATGGGACCCCAAAAAATCGCCCCAGGGGAGAGCGAGAGCAGAGTTGAGATGAAGGACAGTATTATTGCCAGTTCTGTTTCTAGGAAGTGGACATCCTTGGTCTACACAAGTGTTGATGTCGGAACTCTGTTCAATTTAGAACTGAAATGAACAATCTGCCAGTTGTCTGGTGGCACCTCAGCCATGTACAGTACCAAGGAAATCGAGGAAGACTTTTCAGTAACTCTTACAAATCATGACCACCAATCCATATACATTACAATGTTAATCGAATGTTCTAATGCTTTAAATGAGTTGTGGTTTGTTGGGAGGAAGCGAAGTTGCATTTTGGAGAGTAGCTTCTGTAACTGAGGGTAGCGGTTCTGTACTGGGAGAATGCAGATGGGTCGTCCCATAAGTGATGATCTCCAACAGAGCTCAAGACCCTCAAGGCTGAAGCCTTTCCTGTTTTTGTTCTACTTTCTTCATTCTTTCCATTTTTAGATTGGGTTCCAACTTTTAACTTCAAATCGTCAGACGTGCTCACAGAAGATATAACGTAGATAATTTAGTGGCTTGTGGGTATTCTGACGGTGGCTAAAGTTAATTAAGTATTATCCACAGGTACAGCGGACTATCGTTTATTTGGTCTGAGAAACAGACAAATGAAATCCATTTAACAAAAATGACGCTTTTGCAAAAGAAAACAACACTACCGGTATTCAAATACTGCAGAGCAGTTTCTTTGCTCAGATTGAAGACAGATGGGATTTTTGCAGGAGGCACAGGAAAGGAGCCCCTTTTCCTTTTTGGACTTGGGAATATTAAGAATGGTAATTGGAGTGATGTGGTCGGAGCGCTTCTTGGAGCTGTTTAGTTAAACGCCAGACTGTCTGCTTGTAGTAATAGACCTGTATAAATGAATAATGAGTCTAAAGAGGTTTTTCTTTCTCTCTGTTACAGCTGACCCTGTGTGTGACTGGTTTGCATGCGGAGGAGCGGTCGTCTCTTCTGACGAAGAATGGGGCGTCTGTCTAATCTGGTCGCTCTCATGTCGTTGGCACTCAGCCATGCCATTGGTAAGAGCCTTGTCGCTTGCTCACTCACTTTTCCAGCCAGGAGCAGTTTTTGATCAAATAAAGATGTGATGCTAACGTGTCTGGGGGTGAGGAGACAGTGGGGGGCTCTGGGGAGATTTGGAAAAACTGTTAAAAATTAACACTGTTATTGTAGGTCAGCAGGCAAAGGGAATGTGTGTTTTTTTACTAAATAATAAAGAGGAGACAGATTTATGAAAGATTGATGGCACAGACCTTGCTGCTCTTGTTTTGACTGAAAGCCTCCAACTCACCCCCCCTGCTGTGAGACACAAAAAGACAAAACTATAATAGCAATTTTTAAAAGGATTTTTTTGTAAGTTTAGTTTACATTTTACTTTGAGTTTCTCTTGGGGGGGGAAAAAAAAGTTTAATAAAAAAAAACTATATTTGTGTGAATTTATATAAACATTATATGTGTGTGAAATCCACAGATAAATGAGATGCCATTGCGTGTGACTAGAATGCATGAATAAAATACAGTAACTAGTAATTTTTACTTCTTACATTGAGTATACATACCAACAGAAGTGTTTTATTTTTAACAACATTTTTTTTTAAACAATTCCCTAATGCAAACCGTTCTTTTGAACCTTGAGAAAGTCCATCATAGTCTTTTCTTTCAGCAAGGCAAAACATGTTTGCCGGGCATCACTAAGTAAATGCTTGAGGTGAGAACTAGTTTTACAGACTCTGCATCCTTCTGCTGTTCATACCAATAAATTAATCTTTGCATCTGTAGTGCTGCGGTTTTGAACTATGCTGGTTTTAGACCGATGCATGCGTCTTTATGTGTGCCCCACAGGCATTAAGTCTACATTAGCAATAATGTACTGTATTTCAGAGATAAGATGACAGGGAGCCGTGGATAATTGAAGTCGTGGTAGAATGGGGTGAAATGAGGTTCCGCTGTAAATGTATGCTGGTTATTTATTAACCTTTTGGAAATAATTACTGCTTAACACCCTCTTACTGATCCATCTATAAATTTGTATTTAAAATACACTTTAATATAGATCATATGAATTGAGTGTTTTTTATTCTGTATGGAAGACGTGACCCATCTCTGTCGATGGATGATGGACTCATGTTGTAGAGCAGTTAGATCCATTCCTGGTTTTACTGGGAGTGTAAGACACACCTGATCTTGTTACTTGTACACCCTGTGGCTAATCAAACTAGTAGTTTATAACATGTAGTTTTTTAAACCTTGGTAATATTAATTGTTGTGTCCCTGAGAGGTTATTCTTGACACATCTGCAGAGTTCTAGCATCAAGGGTTATCTGTTTCATACTGTAAGCACCAGGTCCTTTCAGTGCCATTCAAATATATATATATATATATATATATACATTATCTACTGTATCTATCTATCTATCAATCTCTCTAGATATATATTTCAGTAACAAATCACATTAAATGGTTTGAATGTTCTCAAAACTACCCGTTTTGACATGTTTTTGGGAGAACTGGATGTGTAAGCATACTAGTGACATGTGAGGAATTATTAAGGATTGCAGGTTTATTATCATTTAGATGAATGCTTTGTGCCACGGTACAGTCATTACCATGTTACTGATGTTTTGCATCACTGCATTGTGGTAGCATGGTATTATTAATTTCCTTCTAATATCATGTCCTCCTTCCTTTAAATAATTATTTATAACAGATCCTTAAACTAGCATTAAAAGCCACAAACCACTTAGTTTCACGTACTGATAGTTTTAGAGTTTCTGTCTACAGATGGCACTGATTAATACCATTTAAAGACAATTCCAATGCTATTTCATTTTATTCACGCTATGATCCCAAAACCCATTATCGATGGAGGCAGAAAAATCTTTGTGTGTTTTTAATCTCTCCCCCCTGACAGTTCAGAGAGACCTTCAGCACTGCTCTGAGGGATTCATTATTCACGCAGTTTCAGTGTTTCCTACTGCGCTGTGAGGCAGTTCAGAATAGCTCTCTCTCTCTCTCTCTCTCTCTCTCTCTCTCTCTCTCTCTCTCTCTCTCTCTCTCTCTCTCTCTCTCTCTCTCTCTCTCGTAAAAATCAGAAATACTCTAGTGTTCAAAAGAGCATCCTCCCATACAAAATATCCCAGTTCCATATTGAGAGTCCTCCAGAAAACTCATTAATCTCACAAAACCAACGTAAAACACACTGTGCAGAAGCAGAATGCTACAAACAGGGGCTGCGTTCAAGCACGGAGTGATTCTTTTAGAAGAGTATCACGGGCAATCAGAACTCCCCGTTTCTCTCTGTTCCAGTGCAGAGCATCTCGACGGGGTCCAGCTATGGGCCAGTGTTCGAGGAGCAGCCCTCCAGTGTTCTCTTCCCAGAGGGATCGGCCGAGGAGAAGGTGACACTCTCCTGTCGAGCCAGAGCCAACCCCTCAGCTTCATACAGGTGAGTCATCGCGTCCCGTTATAGAGGCTCCACAGTTTGGTACATGCTGCAGAGTGTTTTTAACCGCTATTTGTCTAGTCTAGAAACCTAATTTATACTTACTTTACAAAGGAGGCATGGGTATTTTTACAGTATAGCAGGACTTTGTTTTAATTGGAGACATTGTTCTGATTAATGCTGCAGGAACTGATTATTCAGAGCTCTCCACAGAAATCAGGTGCTGACAATTAGGTGAGGGGTGATTGGTGTTGATCTGGTTAAATCCAAGCAGCTGTTTCACTTGGAATGGTAAATTCGCCCAATCCACACATGTGGCGAGCTTGATCAGAATAATCGAATAATTGGTTTGTGCAGCTCTAGTCTTGATCCAGAGAGATCTTTACATCATCTGCTCCTTGTGGTTAGCCGCTTTTTATATTAAGCTAGTTGCAAGGTTGGGGGTGTGCACACTTGCATGCATATAGTCATAGCTATTGCGTATAGTGTTATACACTATAGTGCAAAAGTGACGTGTGCGCCCCCTGCAGGTGGAAGATGAACGGCACAGATCTGCGCTTGGACTCGGACCCGCGCTACAGCCTGATGGCAGGTAACCTGGTGATAAACACCCCAGTGCGTGCCCGGGACAGTGGCTCCTACCAGTGCCTCGCCACCAACCCCAGCGGCACGGTCATCAGCAGAGAGGCCCTGCTCCGATTCGGCTGTGAGTTTCGCACCCGCTTTCCAGAGAGCCTCTTATCTTTCCAGATTCAAAAACATAGTTTCTAAAGCAGCCATTCTGCATTGCTGGTAAATGTATTATATTTCAGGGTTTCCACACTTGAGGGATGGCTTGTTCCTTAAAATATTTTGCCTGGATATTTGTTAGATGTCTGATTGGGGTATAGTGGGCAAAAAATGCTCCATTCAGCATTTATTTATCAATCTCAATACATGTTGGAGAAAGCTATTGTATATTGAATTGACTGTATGCTGTAATTTTCTAAATATAATATACAATAACTATAACCTGCACCCTTTCTATAACGCACATGACTGATAAGCCTAGGGTTACATTCCTTGTATAATGTGCATCCAATCAAAAATGCCACATTATACTTTGTATAATAATACAATATATAAAATAACCTGCAGCATATAACATGAATGTATTATATTCTGAAAATTAAGGAAAAGATTTATTACTGTGCAGCCTTGACAAAATGCATTCATACACCCCTTCCCCCCTATTTTTTTTTAGACCTCCATGAATTTTCTCCAGACGAACGAAGCCCTCTGACGATTACAGAGGGAATGGGATTCACCATACCTTGCAACCCTCCCCAGCACTACCCAGGTAACCTGTCTGGGTGGACATGTCTAAATACTTAATCAAATATAATGCTACACATATGAAGAAAATAAACTGCTTCGGGACTGTTGCTTAGAAGACTATCTTGCGCCGACTTAGCTGTCTGCCTCTTAGTTTGGTCTTATTTTTGTAATGAATAAACTCCCTCTCCTCTTCCTCTTTTTCTTCCTCTTGAAGGCCTCTCCTACCGCTGGCTGCAGAAGGAATTCCCGGAGTTCGTGCCAGCTGGGAACGGCCGCTGGTTTGTCTCGCAGGTGACGGGGAACCTGTACGTGGCGAGGGCGGATCTTCCTGACGTGGGCAACTACTCCTGCTTCGCCACGAGCCGCATTGACTTCATCACCAAGAGCGTGTTCAGCAAGGCCACGCTGCTCAGAGTCAACAGCGACGGTCAGAACACATTCCCTTATCGTAACACACACCCGTCGTCTTTGACTTGAGTTCCAGCCGAGACTGACTTTCGTAAAGCTGCAGCATAACAGAACATCACCTCTCATCCCCCTCTCTCTCTCTCTCTCTCTCTCTCTCTCTCTCTCTCTCTCTCTCTCTCTCTCTCTCTCTCTCTCTCTCTCTCTCTCTCCAGCCAGCCACAGAAAATACAGCCCCAGCATCAAGGTGCGCTTCCCCTCCGAGACCTACGCCCTGGCTGGGCAGACCGCACAACTCGAGTGCTTCGCCTATGGCAAGTAAGGGCTGCTATTGGTTCATTCTAATTTGCTGCAGAACCTGTAATGTCTAGATGGATGGGTGCTGTATATAATATCTTTTGCACAACACTCACCAGGAATTCAAAGCATTGAAATAGGACTGTTCTGTTTAGCCAGACCATTCACACTCACTCTCACTCTCTTGCCCAGCTGTATTCTCCTATCTCCCCACTTCTCTCTCACATTCCCCTGCTCTCCCTCCCTATCGCCACTCTTTTTCTCCTGATCAAAGAGCCTTCCTCACTGTTGCGATTCTCCCCAGCCCGAACCAGAGCTACAGTGGCGGAAGGTGGATGGTTCTCTTCCCACCAAAGCCCTCCCCACAGCCAGGAAACCCATCCTGCAGATCCCGAGCTGGGCTTTGAGGATGAAGGAGTATATGAGTGCGAGGCCAAGAACTCAGAGGGCCAGGTCAGCTACCAAGGCAGGATCACCGTGCAAGGTAACAGGACCTCGGAGGACCCAGGGCCAGAACTACATTCTAATGAATCATAAAACACGTGTTGTTCAATTCTGTTATTAAACGTTAACTCCTTGATTGGGATGCAGGGTTACTGACCCACAAGCTTCAGGTTTTCATATCGCTCTAGTATTTGAGCTAGTGGAATATTGGGGTCCCTGACCTTTGCCCTCTCTCCCAAGCCCAACCAGAGTGGCTGCAGGTGATGAGTGACACGGAAGTGGAGATCGCCTCTCAGTTGCGCTGGAGCTGCGCGGCTGCAGGAAAACCTAGACCCTCAATGCGCTGGCTCCACAACGGGCTGCCCCTGAGCTCACAGGTACGCAGTCAGGTGTGCTGAATACTAACACTGCTGACCATTGTGAAGTCTTTACAATGACATGGGTTAAACATGATATCTGGTGGTAATGAATATAACTACTATGAAAGCGAGTATCTGCAGGCAAGTGAATTCATTATCTGTTTATTGCTAATTTTATAGTGTTCAAATTGTGCTTTTTGATTCAGAACAAAAAGTAGGGGCATACAGAATGTGTATGTGTGGCGAAGTGGTAATTAGTAGAGCAGGTGAAGTGCAGATGCAGTAAACCAACAAGAAAAGACAGACAACAAAGTATGGGTGAAATGGTTACTGTTTTATTTGTAATCCAAATGGTCTGATGACCCAACAGTAAATAATAGGAGGACTGGCAATACACAGTGATGTGTATTGCACGGGGAATAATTATGGGCTGCAGTCCCGCATAGTCCAGTACAAACACAAACCAAAGTGCGTGCTGTAATTCTTGCTGAGAAGTACAATTTATCCGTGATACAATGTTCAGGGTTGTCCGGGTTTAGTACTGGACTTGGGCGACAGCCCCAGATCGTGTTAGCCGTCTAGTCTTAATAAACAAACACACAGTACGTTTTAGACAGACAGTCAAAACAAACAAAACACTCATGGTAATAATCACAGTATCGGTCCTTTCGGTTCTTAGCATAACTATCACAAGGAACAGATCACCTCACTACGTCCCCTTTATATACCGTCAGCCATGACCCCTTGGTTAACGGCGCACACTGTTAACCTTCTGGGTCAATGATTTAGCGTACTGTAGCTCAGTCCGCTTCCAGATGGCCGACTTCCACCTAATCCTGGGAATGAACTGTCAGGCCATCCAGTCCAGGGTACTCTGTTCCTTTACTCAGTGCCCTCACAGCTCGGGAAGGAGGTCTAACACCAAGAATCATTAGATCTCTGTCACAATATGTAATAGACTATGCAGGTTGCTGTATCTCAACACTCGTAGTTCATCTCTCTCGGCAATCTTCTCCCAGGATCGGATTGAAGTGGACAATGGAGAGCTAAGGATCTCTGGCCTGACCCTGGAGGATTCTGGGATGTACCAGTGTGTGGCAGAAAACAAACACGGCACCATCTACGCCAACGCCGAGCTGAGGGTGCAAGGTGAGAGGTGAAAGGGTAAAACCCGTCTGCTAGGAGGGAAGTGTCTCCAGAGTGACCTCTACTCCCTATCCAGCAAGAGCTTCCATAGAGGCTGATACTCGCTCATTAATTTGCTAGTTCACTTTTCACCCATCTAATCTGTCATTACAATATTAAAACACGTCTCAGAAAGTTTCACGTAAAAACGTCTGCCAGTTACAATTCTTTTATGATGTAAAAGATGGATGTAATTTGTTGAATAATTAAAACATTATAATTTACAAACAGGTTACCCATTACGGATTCTCTGTATCTGGCATCCTGTGTTGGCTATCTGATTCACATTCTATCCCTTTTCCCATTTTTTCCTGTTTTCTCTTCCCCTTTCTCCGGCCGCAGTCCAGGCTCCTGATTTCCGGTTGAACCCGGTGCGACGGTTGATCCCGGCAGCCCGGGGGGGTGAGGTTATAATCGAGTGCCTCCCACGAGCCGCACCCAAACCCGTAGTGTTCTGGAGCAGAGGCACTGAGCTCCTCACCAACAACAGCAGGTAACCCCAGCCCGTTCATTTCATGAGTCGATTTAATCTGAGGATCCACACTACGTACATAACATGTGTTCATCATGTCTGGAACACGTGACTGTGAATGAAGTGAACAGCGATTGCAAATCTGTTCAGTGTGAATCAGGCATAAGTGTGATGCTGCTCAATTTAAGTCATTCAGACAACTCTGGCAGACAAAAAAATCAAGCCAGTCTTGATTCGATCAAAGTTACAAGTTCCCGGGCACCTAAGCGAGTGAGAGCTAAGAAATGGATTTCATAACCTTTAAAAAGCGTGTCCCGGCTCGCAGGGTCACCATCATGGAGGACAGCAGCCTCTGGATTCGGAATATCAGCCGTTCAGATGGGGGAAAGTACACCTGCTTCGCTGAGAACTTTCTGGGGAAAGCCAACAGCACCGGGATCCTCTCAGTCCGAGGTAGGACTGCCCCCCTGTCAACCCAGTTCACTCCATCCCTACACCCACTGCGAACACAGATACTGTATAATACACACCCTTATTAAAAGCATACAAGAACAGAGATGGAAATAAGACTCCCACTGAATAGCAATGATCTATTCCTGGTTTTCCTAGGAGTTTAATAAGATGCACCTGGGCTTGTTACCTATATACTGTGGCTTATCAAGCTTGTTTTAAAACTTGGGATGGGTGAAATTCATATGTAATAAGAGTCTTATTCCCATCCCTGCAAAAACTTTGTAAAGCATAAGCAAGGCCGCTAAAGTTGCAAAATTACTTCCACCACTGGCCTATAAATGGTCTCATTGCCCCTGCTGACATCTCTAAGTTTACCCCATACAGATGGCACTAAGATCACTCTGGCCCCTCCAACGCTGACATCAACCAGGGCGAGAATGTCACGCCCAGTGCCACGCCACATGACCCCACCATGGACCTGACCTTCACCTGGGCTGGACGGCTTTCCTCTGGACATGGAGCAGGCCGACGGGCACTATCAGCGCCACAACAGTGAGCCATCGTACTCTGCTTTCTTTCATTGGTTTTTCTGACGTTATTATGTGTCTAGGTCTATGTGAACAGGATGTGCAAAGGGTATAATAAATGCAATGTCCAGACCAGGGTTTTGCTCCCAAAAACTGTCTTTATTTAATTCAAATAACAAAAGAATAAAACTTCTCAAAAATAAAGCAGGTCGCCCCGATACCAGCAATGGTATAGAGGAAGCACAACACGGCGGATTGCAGTCCCAAACAAAATAAACAAAACAAATCAAGACACTCCAGTAACCACAAGTCCTCCATGCACGAAACTGTGCTCTTGGTGCGAGTGTCTGTGAAGTGCTGGTGGTGCTCCGTTGCGCTGGGCTGCGCAGTGAGACGGTGAATCGGGTACGCGCTGGCTCCCTGGCTGCAGCTCCGGTCTCTGTTTTACTCCTAAACAAGAAACAACAAACGCAGGCTCCAGCTGCTTAGTCATCCACTCAGCGTAAAGTGGCGTACTTGCGTAGCTGCGTCCCCTTTGTACTACCCAACTCCTCCCTGTAATCAGCTCGCCCCCCTCCCCACCGGTGTAACCAATCACTGCTCGGCCCACAGCTGATCGCATTTGAGTCGTTTCATGTACTGACAGCTACGTGCCCCCACCAAGATGGCCGACTTCCTGTTTCCGCCCACCGTCGCGTCGACCCGTCTATGGGGACGCGTACTACCAACCGTACACAGCGCCCTTTCTGGTCGAGAGGGAGATTTACAACATCCTTTCAAGATCCTTTCTCTTTATCACAGTCTGTTACTGAAATGTATTGAAATGTCTCCCCAGAAAGAAACTATCGGAGACTTGCTTGTGCTAAATGGCAAGCTGAAGCATTCTGGGAGGTACACATGCACAGCCCAGACCGTGGTGGACAGCGCATCGGCCTCTGCAATGCTCGTTGTGAGAGGTAATGTATAGCTTTGGAAGTGCAGTTTAATCGGATAGCACTTTGGTTTAAGTCCGATTAATGGCATAAGTTGTATTTCTTGCCCTTAAAAGAGTCTGGTTTTCACTTGGTGTAGGTCCTCCGGGTCCACCAGGTGGGGTAGTGGTGACAAATATCAAGGAAACGGAGGTGGAGCTGAGGTGGAGCCGGGGGTATGATAACCACAGTCCCATTGGGAAGTACACCATCGAGGCCAGAACGGCACTATCTGCGGACTGGAAGAAAATGCAGACTGGTGAGTCATATTAATCTTTACTATGTTTTTGAGTTTCTTGGGTTCACGTTAACTTATGTACACAGAACAGCTCCTCAAGCCATTCCTGGTCACAGGTCATTGATAGAGAAATACAGCAGCATCTCAGTGTCTGATTGTAAAACCTTCCTATTTCATCGAGGATGAGACAAGGAAGTACTGATTACAGCGCTCTGTCCCGCCCCGCAGACCAGCCGAATATCGAGGGTAACGCAGAGTCTGCCTGCGTCCTCAACCTCCTGCCCTGGATGGACTACGAGTTCCGAGTCATCGCCAGCAACATCCTGGGGAGCGGCGAGCCCAGCAGCCCTTCACACAGGGTCCGCACACGAGAGGCAGGTTCGTACGGCACATTGACCTGTCACCCGAAACTGTGGCCTTGCCGTAAAATCAACTGAGCCTGGGAGTAAATCACAGTGGCGCTATGTTTATAGACGATTGTTGTTATTTGCCGCTTATTGAAAGCCGCTGTCAATCAATCAATCAAAACCTTTATTTATCCAGATGAGTCAATTGAGAACAAATTATCTTTTACAATGACAACCTGGCCAGAGGCTCACACCTTTTCCAAAAGCGCAATGTGAAAGCAAATGAAAGTTTTTACTCCTAAATAACATTGATTTTCATGTTACACTGGGCTATTGGACATAAAACGATGGGGCTTTTTGAACCCACGGCAAGTTGGAAAATCTAGACCAATATAACTACAAGTAAACTCATTATAGCCCGTGATTGCAGCTGATGTTAAAAGGCCATGATAAAGGGGATTGCCTGTTAAAGCAAACATATATACTGGGTAGGAAAAAGAGCTGTGGTCATGTTTGGGTACTTTTACAACAGGTATGGCAGCTACCAAGTTTCAGAAGGGTGAGGGGTATGCAAGCTAAAGTGTTTGTGTTGATCTCCACAGCTCCCACTATCGCCCCTCTGGACTGGGGGAGGAGGCGGGACAGGCATGAGCTCATCATCAGCTGGACTGTGAGTGTGTCTGCCTGCTTTACTCATCTGTAATATTCCATGTGGAGTCGTTTGCATGCGTATCCTGCAATAAAATAACACGTCATAGAAGGTCCGTAGCTTCTGCAGCCTGCCGCCAAACCAAATGACTGAGACTCAGAGCAGAAGCCGCACTTAACTGACTTTTTAAATTAAAAACAACAGCAAAACAGGACAAGGAAAGACCAATGCTCTTGTCATATAATACTATTCAAGTGTTGTCTCCCTCGCTAGTTTAAAATCCTCATCCTCAGGAGTTTAGTTGCTACCTGTGTGATTACCCTTTTACTGCAGTTTAATTATGGTTTGCAGTTTGTTTGTTTTTTATAAAAAATGAGAAACACTTTTTCTCTCATCTGTAGCCAATGGCCCGCCAGTACCAGAATGGAGAGGCGTTCGGCTACATCCTGGCATTCCGAAAGAAGGCAGACCCGGACTGGCGCCTGGAGAAAGTGGCCAACGTGGAATCATCCCGATTCATGTACCGCAACGAGACCACAACCGCGTACTGTCCCTTCGAGGTCAAAATCAAAGCATACAACCGCAAGGGAGAGGGCCCTTTCAGCCAAACCGTCCTCATTTACTCTGCAGAGGAAGGTGAGCGCTGAGAGACTGGAGGAGGGGCGTGGCCAAGATGCTGTAGAAAAAATTAATTTCTAGGGGCTCCCAAGTGGCGCATCCAGTAAAGGTCGCTTCGCATGGAGTGCAGGATGCACCCTATAGCCTGGAGATCGGTGGGGAGGGTTCAGGTCGTCAGGGTAATCCTCGGTTCACCGCGCACCAGCGACTCCTGTGGCTGATAGGGCGCCTGCAGGTCTGCTGTAGGAGCCACTCAGATCTGTGTTGTCCTCCGGCACTATGGGTCTGGTGGCTTCGCTGTAGACCTGCAGCACGCAAAAAGACAGCTTGGCAGGACACGTTTCGGAGGACATGTGTGTCTGCCGCTATTTCCAGAGTTTTACATCCCCAGTTGTAAAAATAATATGAGCTATAAAAATCAGACCAATGTCAAGCCAAAGACCATGGTCTTAGGATTACAATTGTTATCTTCCTGAGCCTCTTGCTGTTGGGTGATAAATACAGTATGCAGCACAGGTTGCCAATTTATACAGTAAATTCACCAGGAACATCCACACTTTGAAAAGCATCATACTGAATAATATTTCAAGCATCAAGCTTGGGGACTGAATTCTGTGATGGAGACTTTAAAGTTAGGATTAAGTTAAAGGTTTTGGGGTAAAATTGTGATTTAATTGTGAAAACATGGATGTCCCTAGAGAATCTGGCTCCAGAAGAATCAAAGAATTGTGTATTAAATATGAATAGAGAATACATGCCAATCTCCCTCCGTTCCCCACAGAACCAACTGTGGCCCCCAGAAGAGTGAATGCCAGCAGCATGTCTGCTTTTGAAATGCTGGTGTCCTGGGACCCAGTCCAGAACCTCTCCATCAACGGTGTGCTGCGTGGATACGAGGTGAGGCACACAGTCATGGATTCATTCAGTCATCTGTTGTCTATTTAATGGCATTTACAATTGGTTATCCTCACCTAATGATAGATAACCACCCTATTCAAAACTGACATTCATTAAACTGTGTTAGACGGATGCTTGCTTTTTTAGCAACAGTAGAACAGATTCCTGAACACCAAGCTGTATTTAAACCATCATTCTTTTACCCCTTGGTCACTACAGGTGTAACTGTACCATGTTTCCTATCTGTGCTTTTCTTTATAATGCACGGATGTTTTTCTAAGTCTTACCAGAGCAACTTCTCGTACTCCATAGAGTTCACGTAAAACAGTTTTTAAAAAATTACCAAAATGAAATTAAAAAATAGTGACGCGATGAGTAAAAGCTTTGTGAATGGTTTGAGTTAAAAATAAACTCAGTTATCAATTATAATGGCAAGATTTTTTATTTTTTTTTTCTGTAGTTACGACCCATAACGTTTTATAGGAGTAATTTCTTTGTTTATTTGTTAACTTTTATTACCGCTGGAATTGTACAAATATACCATCATTAAATTACAACCAGTGTGAAATTTGGCAGGTCAGTTCTTGTTTTGAAAGCCTGAAAAAAAAAAAAAAACCTGAGAACCTACAGTATCAAACTCTACTTGGGCCAAAATGTGTTCTGTTCTTGTTGATGCCTCACTATCCTGAGCCCTGCTGCTGTGTGATCGTTCCTTCATCTTCTTTATCACTGGGGGCAACTATCCAGCACTTTTAGCATTTGGTTGCATGTTCTCGCAGTTAGTGGTGGTTTTGGTATCTGTTTGGATCATGATTTAGGTGAGTGGAATAAGCTATTGAGCAAAAAACAGTGAGGTGTCTGCAACAGTTAAAAAAACAGTAGCCTGCAAGCAGAGTGGAAGTTAAAAGCCATGAGGGAATTTCCAAAGACAGATTCAGTACAGTAATGGAAATAATTATGGAAACCCACTCATTAGGAGATCCTTGATAACTGGTTATTGATAAATCCTCACACACACCTACATACAAGCATGCATACCTACCTACCTACCTACCTACCTACATACATACATTCATACAGTGGCACAGTGGCTTGTAGTCAAGACAGACAGTGCAGGAAAATATCACAAACACAGGAACTATAGTTCAGCTCTTTCTGCACACTTTTAATAAACGAAAAACAAACAGTTTGAACAAAACCCTACACACAGAACTCTACAAAATAAACCAAACCGCACCCAAGCATAGCTATCCCGGTACTTTCTCACTTGTTTCACTCTGTTCAACACTCTCCTACACAACCCACACCAAACATTCATTCTCCTTTGTTCTGTAGTTCTATAGGGTGTGACCAGGGATCACTGGCAACCAGTCATTCCATTACCACCTGGTCACATTCCAAACTGTTCAATAAAACCATCACACAGTTCAATTAAACAATTTAACTAAACCAATTCAACTATTACCTCCACCTGTGGCTCGTGCCTAGGCTGCCCCAAATACACATTTCTTAGTGTGCAGGGCCTCTGCCCTGTCACACTTCCTCCCCTGCTCTGCCACAATACCTACATACATACATGGTGAACATTTTCTAAAAGCGTTGAATGACAGGACATAATAATTATATATTACAATGCTAAAGTGCAGAGTACAAGGCTACATGGAAAGAGTGACTGAAGCAAAGAGGGAAAGAAGGAGGCACAGCAGATAGCAGCACAGTGTAAAGTGCAGTTGGGAGCCCCACTGGACTCCGTTGCAGAATAAAGTCCAGCGGTTTAGTGCAGCTCATATTATTAACAGATTGAATAGGTTGGGCTATTACCAAAGGTCGGGTTGGCTTTACATTAATGTATGAAAGAAGCTAAAACCAGACATGTGCTACGATAGCAAATTCATCAAAGGATGAAAAAGCAATATTATTAGCGATGCACAAGGATTAGCAGTATGGCATTGCAGAGGGATAATAGGATGGGATTGTAGATTTGCGAAAATGTTACAATGAGTCATTTTCAAGCACAATAACACACTTGAAGGCACGAGTTGTGCTCATGAATCAGTACAACCCAGGTCTTTTTGTGTGTTATTGTTTACAAATATAAAATTGACCAAAACATTGATATTTACAGTAAGTATTTCAGAGATATAACTGAATCCATTGATGCAAACATATTGGTGTAGCTTTTTTTTTTACATTTTGAATGGTTGACATAGAAAGTGCCACCAGACCACTCCAAAGTGTATTTATGCTACCAAGATCCTGTGAACTCATATTCTTGGTTTCAAATACAGGGATGGAAATAAGACTCCCACTGCATAACAGTTTGATCTATTCCTGGTTTTACTATGACTTTAATAGAACACACCCTGAGGTTGTTACCTATACACCTATATTAAAACCTGGAATGGGTGAAACTGCTATGCAATAAGAGTCTTATTTCCATCCCTGAAATATGTGAGACAAGTTTCGGTGAAGCTAGGATGTATTTAATTTTCTTTTCGCTTACTGCGGTATTTCAGATCCGTTACTGGAGGAAGAATGATAATGAGGCGGCTGCAGACCGAGTTAGGACGGCCGGGCTGGAGACCTCTGCACGAGTCTCAGGCTTGAGGCCTAGCACCCTGTACCACGTGGCAGTGCTGGCCTACAACAGTGCAGGGACTGGACCCCCCAGTCCCACCACCACCACTACCACCAAGAAACCACGTGAGACACCCCCAGACTGGGAACAGTTGTGATCCAAGCTTAGGTTGAGGGTTAGGGTTAGGGTGAGGTTGAGGATGAGGGTTAGGGTTAGGGTGAGGATGAGGGTGAGGGTGAAGGTGAGGTGAGGGTCAGGGTAAGGATGATGATGAGGGTAAGGGTTAGGGTGAGGATGAGGGTGAGGATGAGGGTGAGGGTGAGGTTAGGGTTTGGGTTAGGGTTAGTTAGTGTCAGGGTGATGGTGAGGGTGACGGTTAGGGTAAGGGTTAAGATTATGGTTGGAGTTTTGGGGTTTGGTTTGGGACTTGGTTTGTATTTTGGTTTGGTCGATGTTAGGGTGGGGGTTGGAATCAACAAAGTGCGTTATTATGCAAAACAAGGTAAATACGAGCACTCCACAGCCATGTTTTATTTCCCACCTTGCTCTGTGTGTGCGCAGCTCCCAGCCAGGAGCCTGGCAATGTTTCGTGGAGGTCTGATGGATCGTGGGTAACAGTGGCCTGGGATCCCGTCAAGGCACTGAAGAATGAGTCAGCCGTGATGGGATACAAGGTGTGTGAAAAACACTGCTTTCAGTATTTTCTAGAGCGCTTCCAAAATCAATAATATAGTAGAACTTTGGCCCATTTTGACCAAGAGAAAAGAAAACAAATCTGTTTCTAAGCTGTGATGAATAAAGCTTGCATTTCATCATCGGCATTCAGAGGGTAATTGCCCTGATGTCTATGATAGGAAGACTCATAGGCTGTTTACAAGTGTCTGAATCTGATAATGGTAATCAAACTAAGAGACTTTGTGTGCTGTCTGTGTCTGTTTCTCATTCCATAAAACAAAGAGCCGTTAAATTATTCCATTTCTTATCTGGGATGGGCTGGGTGCATTGACTTCTGATAGCACCACTCTGTGCCATGCTGCAGGCTAGAGTGTGATACTGATAAATGACAATACGTTGCAATACAAAGCATACATTTACAACATGCAGTGCACTGCCTAAAGGTGTAAATGCAGTGTATTGAAGGCTACCTGTAGCTTCACTACTATTACCAGATCTGCTCCCTACCCCATACATTACATTGGGGTCAGAATTGGAGAGGTTACCATAAAGTTACCATAGAGTGCGATTCACAAAATAAAATAATAATAATAATAATAATAATAATAATAATAATAATAATAATAATAATAATAATAATAATAATTAAAGCAGACACCACATTCTCATTTTCAAAGCTTTCAAGGTTAAAAATCATCTATACTGTGATATCTAGGGGACTATAAACCTGCATGCATCGATAACTGAAACCATAACTGGCAGTAATCTCAGTCAAAAGCTCAATACCAACAGTAAAGTATCAAACATTTCTGAGACTTACCCCTTTGATCTTTTGATTGAATCATTCCACGAAACTTTGAACCAGAAGTGTCTTTGTGGTTTTGAAGAGAAGGGGAGTGCGGGGCAGATATATTGTTGATTAGCGAATCCACAGTTAGTGTTGCAAATCTTGATTTGTCAACGAAACCACAGAACAATTCAACAGAAAAGCGAATGCCATTTTATTATGCAACTATCATTTCAACAATTCATTATAGTTTCAAACATAACACTTAGAAAAGGGCTTGCATTTTTTTCAGTTTAGCATTTCATATTATTTGCTAAAAGTTACACAATCACACATTAACACAGGGGTGAAATTCTGCCAGTCCTCAATGAGAATGGATGTCTTATTTACCTTAGTTCTTGGTAGGAAGCTCATGAGGAGGTTATTTGGCAGCTTTGGTGCCAATCATTGTTAAACCAATCAGTCAGTCTCATCTGCCAGTGGATTTATGTGATTGGTCGTTATCAAAGTAATGTGTTGGTACCCTCCCCTGATATCGACAACTAATTCTCTGTTGGAATGGAAAGTAAAACACAGTTATTGACAGTAAGTTTACTATTTTGACATGTATAATTTAAGCCCGGTCACACCTGGAGCGATAACAATACCGATTTTTAAAAATCGTTCCAGTTCAAATGAATGGAGGTGGTCAAACCACACCGATAACGATCACTGTAAACGATAACGGTAGCTATCGTTTCGATCGCTTTCAGAGCGATTTGTTTCTTGCTACAATGATAACGATAAATGTTCCTGGCCAATCAGGGCTGTATTAAATGTGACATCATCAGCTACCTGGTGTTATTTTATATATTATTTTAAACACGATAAACAGTAAATACAGGCATTCAAAGTGGGCGTGCAAATAAAAGTGGGCGTGTACTAAAAGTTGATTGGCATTTGCTGTACAATATAACGCAGCCCTTTTTCGTTCTAGTGTGACCACTGCATAAACGATGTATGGTTATGATTATCGTTATCGCTCGGGTGCATTGGTTTATACTGTATATCTTACCCAATTCAATACACATTTCTAATACTAACTGATCTTCCTACTGACTGCACGAGTCAAGCTGCTGCACAATGCTTTGTGTGCTTGGCTCACCCAGGGACCTTGTACACTTTTCAAGGTCTGAATCACACTGCCTTACAAGCATAATACGTGCTATTCCTAAAACTGATAAGATCCGATCTTATCTCAAAACCAATGTTTTACTGAGTTCTTAAAGTTTTTATTGTGACAAACAATCTATGCCTGTGCTGTGGGTGTGAATCCAGTATACAAATCTGGAGATAAGATAACACTTTAGTGCATTTAAATAAACATGCAGTTCAGTGTAAGTTCAAAAGCACTTTGTTCCACTTCTGAAACACATTTTTTGCCTGAAAAAAATAAGCAAATCGTGCATTGCTCCTGGTCACACAGCTCTTCAGATCAGTTGAGTGGACTCCTGTATTCCAGGAATAACCCCAGCCAGAATATAGAGCTTGCATTAATTACATTACTGCGTGATGTAGCTCACAAAAGTGTGGGCTGCACTGTTAAAGTAGAAATGCAATTCACGGTACGAACATTTGGGAATTTGCTATATGGTGTAAGTCTCTTGGAGATGTTCTATATTGGATTTTACATTTAAGAAACACTTTTTTTCTGTCTCACACTAACTGTTTAATCCCACTAACCAGAGTTTTTCCCCTGTGTTGGACTGCACTGTAATGCATGTGTGCTGCTATGTTGATCCAGATCCTGTACAAGCAGGAGGGTCAGGCAGTGCTGAAGGTCCTGGATAAGGGAAGACCTCCATCCAGCTTCCCCTACCCGGGACAATGGCTATGCTGTCCTGGAGATCCGAGCCTGGGGGAAGGGGTGACGGAGCCCCAAAAGAGGTCATTGTCTCCGGGACTCAGGTGAGGGGAAAGAGAGGGAGAGGGCTGATATCAGGGAAAGGAGATCCCAAAAACATCTCTGAGATCTCAGGAGTAACAGAACCTTTATCAAACTTGGCCATTGTCAAACCATTTCCAATGCATTTACCAAGCCTGAACCTGGTTCTTACCATATTTTACCATCTGTGCTTCACTGTGCTTTACTACACTTCATTTTGCTATGCTTTTGCATTGTAATTACACAGTGGTTGTCTAGTTATATTACAGCTCGGGTATAACTACCAAATCAAAGTTTGTGGGTGTTGTGGTGTTTGTGGAGTTTCAGACTCATTGTGTAGCTGCTCACTGTGCAGTTCCAGTCACACTGCATGTGAAGAGCTGTCTGCTACTTTAACACTGGACCTTTTCTTTGTTCCAGGCACCGGCATGATGGTTCAGAACTCAGCAACAGAGCACACCCCTCTGCACACCGTTTTCAGCACCACCCTTGTAATGCTCGCTCTCATTGGCTTACTGGAGCACTGAATCCAGCCAGAATGAATCTCATTGGTCGGATACACGTTTCTTTTAAAACAGGAAGAAAAATAAAGGACGCTTTTTGTTGTTGTTTTTTTTCCTTTCTTTTAGAAAACCAGACGATTTCGTACTACTGTGAAGGCTGTTTTGAGGAACCTAATGACTTTTATCAGGGTCTACGGAAAGACTGACAAATGTGATTTAAACAATCATTTTCGAGGAAAACCTGCCTTATGGATTATTAACTTGAATATTTAGAGTTTTTAGAAAGTAGCTATACCCTCACATAGAGCAACAAGGCATAGCTGTGAGCACGCTCAGTGTCATGTGAAACACAGAGCAGCTGAGTGGTGATGGAAGCACAGTCTGTAAACCAGGGGCATACCCAGCAGTTTGTAACACTCTGGAGATGCATGTAAAGGTTTTTCCTATGACATGCAGTGAGCTATATTCTAAAAGCACATCTTGACATCCTTTAAGATTGCCTTGGATCCAGCAGTTCTTTGGGACTGCCAGTGTGCTTCATGAATGCAGCTGATGCGTTGGTAGAATTTGTCTCATGAGACACGACCTTTGCCTTGTGTAAAAGATCCTGAGTTCCCATCACCGCACTGATCAAAGCCTCACAGCTCATTGGCTAAAAGCTTTAAATCTCGTTTTCGCACGGCTTCTTTTTTTTTAAACCTGTAAATATAGTTGTATATTGAATGACTGAATGTGAGGGCTATACCAGTCGTGAGATATGCCTGAGTCTAGACAATAGAATAATTCATGCACTTCACAATTTGAAGCTGTTTCCTTGTACGAATGTCAACACAGTTGGGTACGCCCCAGCTGGGGAGAAAAGCAGCTATGCTTGCAAAGCATACTGGGAGTTGTAGTTTTCTTCAAGGTCAGCATTCGTTCTGTAAGCAATCATGTTACGATTAACAGTAAGTGCCCATTTCTACTGATCCATTTTTCTAAGCTTGATCAACTTAATCTACCAAGGCTGTTTTATTAACTTTATTACAAATGGATCAAAACTGATTATATATACTGAGCATCAAAAGAAACGTATCACTTATATCTGAGCATCAAAAGAAACGTGTCACTTACATTTGAGCTTCCCTTGTATCCCTTATATTTGGTTAAAATTCACTAGATGTGATCGAAAAATGACAAACTCTGTTTTAGAGCAGGTGCATTGACTTTTTATAGTGCTAATTAACAGTTGGCATCACAAAGATGCTGCAAAATGATCTGTCGATCTTGGGCAGGTGTTGTGACTCTTGGTCTCCCAGTTCGTGGGCCGTCATTGACAGAGTGTGTCTGATTATACCGTCTCGCCCGTTTTGAAATTGCTGGCTGTGAGCACCGGCGAGCCACAGTACACTGCCCTAGTCCAGCCTCCAACATGCCGATTGCACTAAACGCTGCTCTCTTCACAGAAGTGGCATATTGTTTTTTTTCTGTGATTTTCTTTATTGCTTTTTATTCAAGCTTGCAAACCAACAGCTAAAATCACTCCATATCCAGTGTCCAATCAACTGTCTCACTAATGTGATTAAGTGCATATGCTTCAGTCATAGTCACTCAAGCGTGTCATGGTCAAGGATGAATGATCGAGTGATTCAAAAGAAACCAAAAACATTTTGCCAATGTCCATCATTTCTATACCTTATGTTCTTTCGAAAATGAATGTGTTATAATAGTGATAAGTTTTTTTTGATGCTCTGTATACATTCTGTTTACTAAAAACTACAGCTCCAGTCTCTTTTATACATCTCTCTTAGCGTAGATCAATAATGGTACACATGGGGCGTACATTCTGTAGGTAGTAAATGGGATGAGGTCAATACACCTCCCCACACACACTTTTTCAAACTGGACACAACTCCATTAGTCCCTTCCGTTCCTCTGTTTAGTTTTAACAGTTTCACCCATTGCTTTTAAAGTGAAGCTGTGGATGAAAAAAACTAGATCCAATCAACAAATCTGTAGATGCAATCGTAAATGCTTCCACACTGGGATTTGAAAAAAGCATTGACACTGGCACCTTCCCTGCTTGGTCTCCCTATTTTAACAATAAAGGCTTTTTACAAATCTTTTACTAATGTAAAACTGTTAATGTTACAAAACAGGTACCATGAGGAATCCTTACATTACCTTCTGTTTGTGTACACTTCCAGGGTCATACATTTAAAATGCCTTTGAGTGGAGAACAAACCTCAGATCTTCCTCTCTGTATTTTGGAGCACCAGGGTTTTTACATGCAGTATGTGTCATTTCACATTGTATGTCTGTCTGTAAGAGCCTTTTGAAATCTCTTGAACACTGCAGTTCTTCTTGGAGATCTGAACTCTTTTTAGATGTACTGTATGTGATTTTTATTAAAAATTATGTTGGGATGATTTTGACGCTACTTAACTATGGATTCCTGGTCACAGATAACAGGTCACAAAATTCTACAGACTGTTTTTAGGGCTGTTGGTGTTCTGGTTAGCAGAATAAAGTTTCTCTAAAACAGTTGCAAAAAAACAAAACAGTCCTTATCAAAACATTCCTGAAACCAGTCCTTAAAATGTTATATATATCTGGCCCGAAATGTTTTTAATAAAAACACATAGTAATACCACCTCACTGCACCACGCTTCTGTGGAAACTGTTAGATGTGGAACCAACATTCAAGTAGCTTCAAAAATCCCCAATGAAATAGTTAAGGCATACTGTATATCAACTACATTTTTGTAGAATTTGTTACCTTATCATATCCTAATTGGTCTGTTCTGTATGATTTTCTATTGCTGTTTCTGCTCATATCACTATTTATTTATCAGAAGCCCTTTTTGTTGGAATAGTTAGTAAGCAATGAGCATTGAGGAGTCTTTTCAGAAGCAATGTTAGCTGGTACAATTGGTCATCATAGGAAATAACGACCTAAGCAGAAGCCTAGAGAATCATACAGGACACAAATAGCATTGCATCAGGCGTCTTAGAAATGAAAGATTAGGAAAAGCGTAACTGACACAATTTCTTTCAGGCTCTGAGATTAGTCACCCATTAATAAGCATTGTCACTGTCTCTTAATTTGCTATGGGCACTGTTATTAACAAACCTTGTACAGTGAGTTTGGATCCCAATTATACAGTGTAGTTTTAGATCACAGTTTCATTGCAGCTGTGTTTGTATTGTTTGTTACGGGGGTCTTTGGGGTGAGAGGATCAGCGATGGGCAATCATGAACCCGAGCTGTGAGCTCCTCTCGGGTCCAAAAAAGCAGGTGCACTGGGAACCAAAAGGTTAGTTTGTAATGTAATTGAAATGTCACAAAGGGAACACCAAAGCCTTCATAAAAATTAAAAATAGAAAGGCACTTGTAAATAAGCTATTCAATAAACGAGTTGGGATTGTCGTAAAAACAATACTGTCTTGTCTTTTCTCCCCCATTAGATTACATACAATTGATCATATTGCATATTACAACTTAACAGTGTAAATTGGGCTCTGTCTGAGCTGCACCTACTGTATTTGTTGTCAGAATAATATTTGGCACTCATTTTTCAACAATATTTGCAGAACCTGTGAGTTGGAGTAGTTAATAATGCTTGCATGCCAATTAAGAACTGTATCACAATCTTTTTCAAGAGATGAAAGCCTCTGTCAGCTGCAGGAACCAGCTGAAGCTGTTCCTCATTTCCTCAGGAAACTTTTCAAATTATTATTATTATTTTACCCCCCATTTTCATGGAATCCCCAATGAAGACCAGCAACTTTGCACAGCCAGGGCGTGCTCCTGCACCCCTGACTGTATGACCCTGCACACCACATAAACATGTTTTAATGTAACCTCAGGAAACATTGCAGTACAATAACAGTATATTGCTCAAAACCAGTGCACTGGATGAAAGAACACATCCCATGGTGTGCGGTTTCACTGTGCTGCATCATGCTGAGGATGGTTCCTCATGTGGCAATCCTGGGCTTGACTAACAAGTCTGCTGCAACTCTGCCCACGGCTCTGGAGTCGGTCATCGCAGGCTGCGAGGCAGTTCCCTCTGGGTACAAAAGGTGCTATAAAATTGTTTGAATCTCATTGCATTGTGAGCAGCACAACCACAGCTTCAATCCATATACCAGCCATTTTATAAACTCAATAAGGTTGTGGGTTGTAACGACACTTCTAAAGTGGTTGAAGGCACCTGAGACCTGGCTTGTAGTATCAGTACAGCCCTTGCTTTCTTGTGTGTTATTGCTTATGTAGAACATCCAGGAGATCTAATAGAAACTTAGCAACATTCTTCTTTAGGTTTGACTACACTGCTTGTTCATCGCTAATTGGGCAATACTGGCTGTCGCAAGTGAAGGCAGATTCAACCTGTTGCTACCATCACACCACAATGCAATCTGAGGGTTACATTGCTTGGATCTGACTTTCTTACTTAAGTAAAACGCAGTTCATGACTTGCTTTCTTGTGTCACTTTGCAACACGCTTGTGTATAAAAAAACTCAATACTAATTCCCCAGAAGTACATGCAGTAGCAACACAACAATAAGATGAGTGCAGAACACCAGTGCAGACCAGTGCAGGGCTCAAACCTGGTAAGGGTAACCCCCCTACATGAAAGCATGTAGTTTAGACCATGTTTATTACAAATTCAATGCAAACTATTTGCAGTTAAGAAGTAGATATAGTGATAACTATAACAAGTAAGGGCAAGCTAGCCTTTCAGATGTTTCTCATATATACAGTGGCTCTCAAAAGTATTCACCCCCTCCTTGGACTTTTCCACATTTTATTGTGTTACAACATGGAATCAAAATGGATTTAATTAGGAGTTTTTGCCACTGATCAACTCAAAAAAGTCTATAATGCAAAAGTGAAAAATAAAATCTACAAATTGTTCTACATTAATTGCAAATACAAAACAGAAAATAATTGATTGCATAAGTATTCACCCCTTGAGTCAATATTTGGTAGATGCACCTTTGGCAGCAATTACAGCCATGAGTCTATTTGGATAAGTCTCTACCAGCTTTGCACATCTGGACACTGCAATTTTTGCCAATTCTTCTTTGCAAAATTGCTCAAGCTCCGTCAAGTTGGATGGGGACCTTTGGTGAACAGAAATTTTCAACTCTTTCCATATATTCTCAATTGGATTGAGAACCGGACTTTGACTGGGCCACTCCAGGACATTGACCTTTTTCTTTTAAGCCACTCCAGTGTGGTTTTGGCTGTATGTTTGGGGTTATTGTCCTGCTGGAAGATGAATCTTCTCCCAAGCATCCCCATAGCATGATGCTGCCACCACCCTGCTTCATGGTAGGGATGGTGTTCTCAGGATGATGTGCAGTGTTAGGCTTGTGCCAAACATAACGATTAGCGTTGAGGCCAAAAAGCTCTATTTTGGTCTCATCAGACCATAGAATCTTCTTCCACTTGGTCTCAGAGTCTCCCACATGCCTTCTGGCAAACTCTAGCCAAGATCTGATGTGAGTTTTTTTCAACAATGGCTTTCTTTTTGCCACTCTCCCATAAAGGCCAGTTTTGTGTTGCCGTATGCACAGTGTCTCCCAGCTCAGCCGTGGAAGACTGTAATGCCTTTAGAGTTGCCATAGGCCTCTTGGTGGCCTCCCTGACTAGTGCCCTTCTCGCCCGGATACTCAGTTTTTGAGGACGGCCTGTTCTAGACAGATTCACAGTTGTGCCATATTCTCTCCATTCTTAATAATGGACACTACTATGCTCTGGGGGATATTCAATGCCTTGGAAATGTTTTTATATCCTACCCCTGATTGGTGCTTTTGAAGAACCTTATTCCAGGTTTTCTTTTAATGTTCCTTTGTCTTCATGATGTAGTTTTTGTTAGGAAATGTACTAACCAACTGTGGGACCTCCCAGAGACAGGTATATTATCATGTGAAACACCTTAATTGCACACAGGTGGACTCCATTCAACAAATTATGTGACTTCTAAAAACAATTGGTTGCACCAAAGCTTATTTAGGTCCTAGCAAAGGGGGTGAATACTTATGCAATCAATTATTTTCTGTTTTTATATTTGTAATTAATTTAGAACAATTTGTAGATTTTATTTTTCATTTTGACATTATGGACTTTTTTGTGTTGATCAGTGGCAAAAACTCCTAATTAAATCCATTTTGATTCCATGTTGTAATACAATAAAATGTGGAAAATGTGGTGAATACTTTTGAGAGCCACTGTAATCAATCATATTAAAATATTGTTCCTTATTCAGTTTATGGTGCTTTTTTCAGATAATTATTAAAGTGACATTGTAAAATGATTGTAAAATTACACTTTTCGTCTGTTCAGCTTTGAGATTTAATTAGAGTCGGCATTTTTCCTTTTACAACGTTGCCAACCTAGAGATTAAAGATCACCAATATAACAATACAGCCCTTTTTTTGTTAATATTGCTAGACTTAGACACAGTATCTAATCTTCAAGTTGAAATGGTATAGTCAGGATTAACTAGATCGATAGGGCGGTAAGAGACACCTCTTTCTTTCATTTTTTCTTTCTTTCACTCACTCACACTATATTAAGGCTGGTAGTGCCCCAGTTAAGAAGTTACTGGGAGATCATAGCACTCACTGTAAGGAACATAAGAAGGAACATAAGCGGTAAGTGATTTTAAATAATTGATTTTTGTTTAATAAGCCCAATTATTCAATTCCTTACACAGTACACATGGTTGGTAAATGTGATATTTTCAGTGCTATTTTTTTATATCTAATTTACCTAACTAACCTTACATGATAGCTCAAAAAACTATCATTATTTTTTTTTACATAAAATTTCTGTAAGTCAACCTTTTCCTATATAGTGAATCGGGTAAAATGTTATTACATATTTGTAAAGGTCCCTGTTGTATTAAAATGGACTACTTCCTACCATATACCAAGAAAATATATGCATTCTACCACCTTGCTATTGAGTCTATAGATTAATCAATAACTTCTCATGTTCACATGTCCTGAAGCACTGTGTGTCACAGTATGACAATATGTAAAGACTGCTTTGAGTTTTAAAGTTCATTCCATTCCTGAAGAAGTCTAAGTACTGTTATTCATGTTATTTCGAATATCTATTTAAATCTTCTTCTTTTTTTATAAGCAATACATGTTATTATATATGTTTTCATTCTTATTCATAACTTCATTTTAAACACATTTTAGTATTAAAATATACTGTATATTCATTTTTCTTTTATTCTCAAAGAATTAAAATAAACAAAGGTGTTTTTAAAATGTGTTGAATAATATGCATCTTTATTTATTTACAATGCAGTATTTGTTTCTATTTAATTTATGTATATAGTTATTTTCTTTAATTGGATTATTTTGTTTTACCAATTATATTACAATTACAATTTGAAATAATGAAGCTTGGAGTTTGCACTGGATGAATTATTGCATTATTTTGTCGCATGTCATAATACTGTTGCAGCTATTTGGTTTATTTTGAAACTATTAAAAAAAGTATTTGTGCAGACAGATTGGCAATGCAAATCCTTTGTCAGAGTTTTAAGAAACAATTTTGAATGTACTACTGTGTTTTTGTTATACTGATAACATGGTTATTCTTAATTTAAATTTGACAATGTAGCCTTTATAACAGCTTCATACAGGCTTTTTTTAAATTCCTATACACCTAATTAACTAATATGAGCACCCATTGCTACTTAGGAAGGGATTAAAAAAACAGAACAGTTTGGGAAAATCAGCCCTAGTCGCTTAATATTTAAAGGCACAGAGCTTCTGTTTTCTGTATGTGATTCATCTGAAAAAGAGGAAGGCGAATCACAGGGCAGACGGACGGGGGAGAAAGTCTTGCTTCATTCAGTTGTTTTGCAATGATTGTGTCTTTGTTTATTATTGTAGTAGCTGAAGGGTATAAAAAGAAGATCTCAGTCGAGCCAACTCCCAGGGACAGGGCAGGAAGAAGCAGCTCTGCATAGATTGCTTTGGTTCTTTGTGTGACAGGGGTTGCTGCAGAGACAAAATGACACGGTTCACTATTTTAGCAGGTAAGTTCTATTTATAATACAACCTGAAGACTGAGAGAGAGAGAGAGAGAGAGAGAGAGAGAGAGAGAGAGAGAGAGAGAGAGAGAGAGAGAGAGAGAGAGAGAAAGAAAGAAAGAAAGAAAGAAAGAAAGAAAGAAAGAAAGACCACCATTTTAGTCGTGCACCACCACAGGTTTTCTGTTTTCTCTACTTCCTTATTGGCACTATTGTATCATGTACTTTGAGTTTATAATTAAATCCTTATCTGTCTCCTGAACAGGTTTGGGCCTGCTGATGTTCCTCCAAGTTGGTAAGTACTGTTGGACTATTATGAGTTTTAAACAGAGGAGATACAAAGCATTTACAAAGCACAAATATGCTCTAACTACATGTCAATACAGTGTTATTAATTGTGTTATTAATTGTTACCCAGTTTGTATTTTTCTAATGACGTCAGGAGTTTAAGTTGCTGTGTGGTTGTGTTTAGGTTCTGCCTTCAAGCTGGTGTGCTACTTTACTAACTGGTCCCAGTATAGACCTGGTGTTGGGAAATACATGCCCAACAATGTGGACCCTTACCTGTGTACTCACCTGATCTACGCCTTCTCCGTCCTGAACCATGCCAACGAGATTGTCACCTATGAGTGGAACGACGAGACGCTGTACCAGAGCTTCAACGGCATCAAAACAGGTGTGTGGATCTGGGACTCCACTTAGTTATTGGCACTTGGGTATCCGGTAGTATGTCTCAGGATTGTAGCACTGTAGGGTCACGCAAACCCTACAACTGCACAGGCAGTGCCAGATGGAGGTCAGGTTCAGGACTCATGAAGATTCACTCATACTGTGATGTAATGCACGTTAAGCAATATTTGTAATTGTATTTTTCTACCAATGCACAACTTATCACAAGCAAATTGCATAGATCCACTCCTGATGCCACTAATGTAGACTGATAAGTTGCTTTTCCTTCTTTCCATAGAAACCCTCAGTTGAAGACTCTGCTGGCTGTTGGAGGTTGGAACTTTGGGACAAGCCAGTAAGTAGTACCTTTATATCACAGTGATTTATACAGCTAATAAACTCATCACAAACCCCATTAAACCATTGTTTAAGACTTGTAGTCTAAACATGATAGAACACTGTTTAAAAAAAGAATGGTTGCATGAAAAATTAAAACAGAATTCCCATCTAAATCCTGCAATCTGATACTCTGAATTATTTCCTTTGCTGTTCAAAAAGCAGATAGTTCAAAATAGCTGCAAAAATCAATCTATGCTTATTGCTTCATGATAAACCCTTTCCCTGTCTGTTCCAGGTTCAGCATCATGTGTTCCTCTAAAGCGAACCGCAACAGGTTCATCCAGTCGTCCATCAAGTTCCTGCGGACGCCGCGGCTTTGACGGGCTCGACCTGGACTGGGAGTACCCCGAGCAAGAGGCAGCCCCCAGAGGACAAGCAGCGCTTCACTTTGCTGGTCAAGGTGAGGCATACAGTGGCCTTCCCGTGTTATTTTAATTCAATCCATCTCTCTGTATACAAGTCACTGATTGGCCCATCTTTCTCTATCTTTCTGCAGGAACTGCTGGACGCATTTGAAGACGAGTCGAAGTCAACCAGGAGACCCAGGCTCCTGCTCACGGCAGCAGTGGCTGCTGGCAAGGAGAACATTGACAACGGCTATGAGATTGCTGAGATTTCAAAGTGAGTTATGGACGTTTGGGTCATTGGGGAGGTACAGTAGGAAGATCTGTAGAAAAGTATTTGACCTATTTCATTTGGCAGCCTTTGGTCTAGCTGAATGACTTTTGACTACAATCTAAACCTTGCAAGGGTGCCAGACTGTAATCTCAAGAGTCTCAGAATCTAAAAGTAATATTACAAATCAGCACCATTAAGTAACTCCTCCTCATCCTCCTCCTCCTCCTCCTCCTACTACGACTACTACTACTACTACTACCCAAGTCATTCCCAATAGATCAGATTCCTGGCTTGTTCCAGTACCGGCATGGTGTAATTCATCCATTTGTGAATTATGACATAAATGATCTTTAATGTTCATGGACATTCATGGACATTCATGGTTAATCCCTTAACATTTCATCTGTGTATTTCCATCAGAACCTTTTCACCTGAAGTCCTTATTAAGGACACATTTTTGGGCTTGAAAACATGAACTGCTGGAGATCCATACCTGTAAGTAAGTGGCTGTGTACTGTATGTAAAATATATTGTATCTGCAGGTACCTGGACTTTATCAACATCATGACGTACGATTTCCATGGAGCCTGGGAACCCTTCACAGGGCACAACAGCCCCCTGTACCGTGGATCCACTGATCAAGGACAACTGATCAACTTCAATACTGTAAGAATACAGGCACACCATAAGCCATACTGTGCAACACAACAGCAATCACATCTTTGACCGTTGATTCCTGATATGAATAATTATCACACAGTTTATAATAATATAATAAAAGCATGTCTCTAATCTAAGTGATTCCCGACATTATCATAAAAAAGAATGTGCAAGGTATTCTTGAGTTAAACAGTAGATAGCTAGGATCTGACCCACATTTGTTCACCTACACGTAAGTGTATTTTTGCAGTTTATAGACACATGATGAAATACTGGGCTCAGTTCTGCCCTCTCTTTCTCACCCTCTCTCTTCCCATTCCCACAGGACAATGCTATGAAGTACTGGCATGACCAGGGAGCTCCATTGGAGAAGCTAATGATGGGATTCGCCACGCACGGACGCACGTTCCGCCTGTCCTCTGGTCAGTCCAGCGTGGGAGCTCCTGCCAATGGGGCTGCCATGGCAGGACAGTACACGCGTGAGGCAGGCTTCTGGTCTTACTATGAGGTGAGCCGCAGACTCCACTCTGAACCAAGTCTGTTGAACCTAGTTTCACTGTCAAGTCCTTCCACTTAAATGCTTACCTCTGTCTCTTCCAGATCTGTACCTTCCTGCAAGGAACCTCCATCCAGTGGATCACAGACCAGAAAGTGCCCTATGCCACCAAGGCAAATGAGTGGGTGGGCTTTGACACTGTTGAAAGCTATGAAACTAAGGTATTTCTTCCATAATGTTAACGTATTTATTTATTAGATATCACAGGAATAGCAGTCTTTCCATCACTCAATACAGGAAGGGGTTGTTACATTTTTTAACTAGTATGCCGATTCCTGATTTCTCAGTCATCAATGAAAATGATTAGAAATGCTGACTTTACAGTCAGTTCTCTGGGGGAAGAAAGCAAACAAAGCTGAGTCCTGCCCTTTACGGGCTTTCGATTGGCTGGCATGATAAAACAAATTCTTTTGATCCCCAGTAGTGACAAACAGCTGTTTTACACACTGCTCTTAACCCTAACCTTTGTGCAGGTGCGATATCTGAAGGACAACAAGTTCGGAGGGGCCTTCGTGTGGCGCTTGATCTGGACGATTTCACTGGACAGTTCTGCAGACAGGGCCGTTATCCTCTTATCACCAAGCTCCGTACCCTGCTGGATATAGGTAAATCCACCAGGTGTCAGAAAATGCACTTTATAACGTGGAACGGGCAGTGTTGTGTGATGCAGTGCCATTACGGATTCTGTCCCGTCGGTGAGATGAGAGGAGGTTAAAAGCACTACAACCGCGAATGCAGAGGAGCTCGGCTCTTTTGCATTGTGGTTAAGTTTTTCAATGCTGGATCTCTCAACATACATTTTAATATTTGAATAATTTCCAACAGAGAGGCTGTAGAATATGAATATGTGATAGACACATAGTGAACAGCCATTAATAAAGGAACTAACAATCATATGATTTTCTTTTTTTTTTTTTAGAAATACCCCCTGCCCCCACGACTACCCCCTCCCGCCAATCCTCTACAGCCAAACCCACCACCACCACCACCACCACCACCGCCAGTGGCGGCAGTGGTTTCTGTGCCGGCAAACCTGGCGGCCTGTATGTCAACAGCTTGGACCGCAACTCATTCTACAATTGTGACCGAGGGTGACCCACCTCCAGAGGTGCCACACCGGGCTGGTTTTCAACGATAGGTGCAAGTGCTGTGACTGGCCATAAAACGTGGTTGTCAAGCGTGGACCATCAAATGAATCTGCAAGACAATGCCAAACCTGCTCAATGTGTACATTAACACAGTGTTTGTATCTGATCAAAAGCAAGCATCTGAAGACACCTGTTTTTTTGTTTTAGCTTTCAAAAATAAATCTGCACGAATCAAAATGCCTTCTTCATATTAAGGCAGGTGACAGTGCCTGAATAAAGATTTGAATATATGATTTATTTGTGTGTGTATGTGTGTGTTTTTTTTAGTGCAGTATTTATTAAATGTGTAAGTTTCACTTTCAATTATTTGGCTTTTCGAACATTTACATCTCTTAGTTTTTTATGTATGCATATATTTTAGACAATGCAGATAAAACAGGCTGCTGTTGTTTCCTGGTTTCTAATTGCTTCCTGTGTTGTAGTTCTCACTCACTCCAGTGGTCTAGCTGCAATGCGACTTTAACAGGCGGTGTTGTGTGATACACTGCCATTACCGATTCTGTCCTGTCCCCTGTCGGTGAGATGAGATGAGGTTAAAAGCTTTAAAGTCATGAATGCATGTAAGCTTGGCTCTTTTGCATTGTGGTTTAGACGTTAAACTTGTACTGCGTGAGTATCGCGGTTCACGTCCAGCTTCCACCCTGTTACACCACTATGTAACCTACAACACAAGTAGCAGCAGGATTCTTTATAGTGCTGTATTTGAAATATTTGCATATCTGTCTATACAAGTGAAAAACCTCAAGATTCTCGGCACAAGGAAATGGGCACCAGTGATGGTGTTAATAAGGTTTATAAGACGGAGGGAAAGGGATTTTAAAACACTAGTTAACAGTCCTTTAACACCTGCCCTGTACAACACAGAAAGCAACGGGAGACACCTTTCAGTTATGTTTGGGTTTAGCCTGCTATTTTTACAGTAGTGCATAGTGACACCCAGTGGCCACGTGTTGTAATTGCAATTTTCTATTGCACATACTGTATCTTAAGGAGATAATAACCATGCCTTTAAAAAAATTATTTTCAATATCATAACAGTTTGTAACTTTCTCATATGTCCGTTATAATTTGCAGTAGATCATTTCATTTATTTATTTGACAGAGACAATGTACAATTTTTTACATTCATGACATGTCATAAGATTTATTGCACAAAGATTTAGCTAAGCGCTCATTTTCGTTGGCAGTCCCTGGACAGGTGTAGAGAAAGGAAGAAAATAAATAAGCAAACACAAAAACGGAAAAAGAAAATAATACAAATAAAGTAACATTTACAGAAGGGAGCAATTTGCAATATACAGTTTAAATAACTTTAAGTTATCTCCTCAAACATAATGCAATTTTCCAGAGTCTTTATCCCACCAGGGGCGCTGGAGCCAAGGGCTCCACATCGTTGTCTCACACTAGACACGTGCACTCGTACTGCACGCAGATTATTATTGATATGATCAGTTAGAAGAAATTTGAGCTTCACTCACCTATACAATAAATCCTTAGCTATAGCTACCTGCACAACAAGCTACCTGCGTCACCTACCAGCCCTGACCCCTGCCCCCGTGCACGCTACAATATGATGAGAAATAACTATATAAATATATCAAGGTAGAGAGCGCTCATCATCTCCATTTAGATAGCATGCGCCAACAACCCCAAAAAGAAGAATAAAAAGATCCTTTAAAATGAATTATACATCCATATTGACTCCTGGCAAATAACAATCAATTGCCATGTTTGTTACTGGCAGCAAAATAACCCAGTCGCCATCTTGGCTCCTGGCAGTTTCGTGGAAGAAGACGCTGAGACAGGAGACGCTGGGAGAGCAGCTTGTTCTCGTGAAAGGAAACACATTTAAAAATAGTTTTTAAAATATTCCGGGTAACTGAATTGTTATTTAACTAAATTGTGCGGTTAATTGTGAATGTTTCGGGGGTGGGGTGTTATTTACAGACTCTTTTAAGATTTTAAGCTGTTTTGTCTCCTGTTTAGGCCGGAAGGCCTCTCTGAATACAGCGTTTAAGAAAAAATAACAAAAAGGCCCTCTAGTTTTCGATATTGTTCGTACAATGTTTCAAATCGTTCCTTAAATGAAATCGAAATAGTACGTTTTTCTTTTTTTTGTATTTTAATTGAAACATTTTGATTACCGAATCTAGAAAATTCTGTGTTTGTTTGGAATGGAAAAGGAAGTGATACAAAAACAGACAGCAAATGATATAAAAAATAAATATCAGAAAATAACAGCATGATTATATGAAGTTATGCAACATTGTCAAACTGCGTTTACCGTGTAAGTGTTAAATCTTAGTAGTACGGTGCCGTATAGTTACATAACTTGATGCTGTTTTTTTTTCTTTCTCTGACACTGTATACATGGCTCTTTTCTTACTAAAATGAAATCTAATAAAACACAACACTTCTACATAAAGTAATGAAGACTGTTTGAAATTCTAGACCCCAGTCGTACTTCGTCAAAAATGATAAACAAATTAGAAAGTGATTGTGATTTTTTCTGTAGTACCTGCACATTTTGTGGAAAAGCGTGTACTCCACTTTATTGTACAAAAAGTGCGTTTTCTAGTTGCCTGGTCCTATTTTTTAGTATCGGGGAAGGTCCAGGATAGAAAAAAAATGAGTATTGCTGAAATGCAGTGAATAACTTTATTGGGTCTTTTCCAATTTAAGGCATGTAAAACAGAGGGTTTATAAAATGTCTGTTAAATGTTTTTATTCGATGCCAGTGCCAATTAAATAAGTGCACAAAGCAGTTTCTAACACTGTCTAACCAAAAATGTTAAGAATGGGGGAGTGTGTTCTGTTTTGTTTTTTCATCAGGTAAAAGAAGGAAGCCCTCCTAGAAGATGACTGGATTGGGATCACAGTGAATCATTAAAAAAAAAAAAAAAAAAAAAAATTAAGAAAAAAAAATATCAGTATTGGTCTTCACGACGTCTGATCTGTCTGTTTTCCGGTTGCTGTTAAAACTCATCAACTCCCCTCCCCTATTTCTCTGTATCACAGCCCTTCAATGAACTCTGTAGCGGAAGATTTATAATTTTTTTGTCCATCCCATTTTACTGGGCTGTCTGCTGCAGTCCCACCCAAAGCACAGGAGAGGAATCCCCCAAAAGGACTTGTTCCCTCCATTACTTGTGATTTGCGGGCGGGTACCAGAAGGCTGTTGATGAATTGAGTCTTCAAAGCTGTGTGACGGAGAGGGGGAGAAAACAAGAGTTTCTCAGGCCTCTTTAAGTATAACTCATGGAGTGAGTGTTCCTTCAGGCCCTGCAGGAGAAGCTGAGTGAAAGTGGGTGAAGAAGGGGCAGACCCACTGAACAGCACCAGGTACTGACTTACAGATTTTCACACAGTATTTCTTTAAACTGTATGTTTGTCCTTCTGAGGTCAGAGCTGGATCAGGTGTCGGAGCTTCAAACTTGCACCCAGTCCTGGGTGTCAGAACTAATAATCTATCTAAACATGGTACTGTTTGTTTGTTTTTTCCCCAAAGGCACAATTAGCAGGAGTCTGATTGCTGTAATTTAATCATTGATTAGCACAGGTAAACATCAATAGGTGTGTAGTCTTTAAAGAATTTCCTTTATATAAATCCTAAGATTAGTGAGGTAACCTAGGGTCACCTGAGGTGTTGGTAACCCGACTATCCTTGTAAATGGTATGGTAATGTACCTCCCTCTTTGATTGTGCACAGAGAAGAGTCCTTTGGTCCGGTCTGAAGCGAAGGGATCCAAGAAGAGGCTTTTTCAGTTGATCCTGATCAGCAGAAGAAAGACAGACCTACGTTGACGACAGCAGTTGTTCCTATACCTATCGGCTCTTCTGCCTCATCTGTAGAGACAAGTCATCAGAATGTCCAGCCAAGGAGATGACTGCTATTTCTTTTTCTACTCCACCTGTTCCAAGGTAAGGGCTTGACAATCAGTTTGCATTCTAAATGTAGAGGATTAGCAGTTTTTTTTTTTAACTGTGTTTGTTCAAGTCTTTACAAACCAATAGAAGGTGTGCGCCAGTATTGGTGCACTGTGTGTGATGTAGTGGTTTGTTAACACCCTGCCTGGTCTCACTAGGGTGACAGCTGTCCGTTTCGTCACTGCGAAGCAGCTCTGGGCAGTGAAACGGTCTGCAACCTCTGGCAGGAGGAACGTTGCTTCCGGAAAGTGTGCAAGTTCCGCCACATGGAGATCGAGGTAAGTGTGAAATCAGCGCTCACAACCAAGTTTCTTCTCTGGTATCATTGAAAGGAATATGTTACAGTTTGATCAGACCGCTCATCTTCTGCTGTTATCAGTCAACAAAATTAGCAAAAAAGCTTCTCAGACTTTCCTAGTTTCTATACTTCTAATGGAAAGGTGGAACTGAAAAAGTTGCAGGCCCAGACAGAATTGTTCTTTTTGGTTTAATAATTTTTGTCTTTTTTTTTTTTAAACCTTCAAGAAAAAGAGAAATGCAATTCCCTGCTACTGGGAGACCCAGCCTGCTGGATGCAGGAAATTGAACTGCGCTTTTCACCATGAAAAATCTCGCATAATCGATGGAGTTTTCATTCCGGCCAGTCAAAGTGAGCAACTTGCTTCTTATGAAAATTGCTTGTTGTTGTTGTTATTGTGTTCGTAGAGGCTTACATTTAATTAACTTTCACACAGCTCCACTCATGAGAAAAGAAGTCAATGAGGAGCAGCCCCAGAGCCTGTTCCCCAACTCCTGCTCCTCCAACCCCGAACCCCCAGCTCCGAGGGGTGATCAAGGCAGAGACTTTGGAGAACGTGCCCAGTCCCACCCACCCCCTGTCGTTATTAATGCTGCAGACAGCGAAGATGAGGACGATGATGGTACAACTTAAATTGTCTTGTACCTAACAAAAAACATTCCTTTCTAAAATTCCTGTTTCCTATGCAAATTATCATGGCACAGATTTACAGGAAGAAAAATTGCAGTTATATTTTTTAACCAAGACTAGTCTTGTAATATGAAAGGCTCAATATCGGCAAATAATTTAAGATTTCTGAAGTGAAAAATATAAACACTAGAAACAGTCACAATATATATATATATATATATATATATATATATATATATATATATATATATATATATATTTATTTATTTATTTTTTGAATATTGTATTGAAAAGCTTTGTCTTACAGAATCTTTGCAGTAGCTAAGCAGAAGGAGGATGGTTTAAAAAAAAAAAAAAAATCATTGATTTAAGGATGCACTTTGAGTGAAAGTATATAAGAATACATTTAAAATGTTGTCTGACTGGGCTCACTTTGTATCCTCTGTTTCTGTAGATGAGGTCTCTGATGAAGGAGAGGATGGTAAAGCTGGGTTGGAGCCCTCTCCTGATGGCCTCCAGAATGGCCTGGCGATCACTGGCACAAGAAAACACATCCCCATTCCTAACAAAGGCATGTGACTGCTGTTTCTACTGGTCACTCAGACTGGACCACCTATTTTAAACATAGAAAAAACTTTCAAATTGTTTTCTTATGCAAACTGGTCATTTAATTTTTTTTTTTTTTTTACTCCTGTTTTGTTTTGTAGATGACTCATTAAACTTTGGAATAAAACACTTGAAGAAATCCGACTGAGAAAGGCATTGAAGGCTAATTTAAGAAAATCTGGTAAATGTTCTTCCTCTATCGAAACTATTATCTATTTGTGTCTGCTAAAAGCAGTGTAGCCCAGGATGTCTCTGGAAATGAAAAGTTGCTCTTCTCTCTGTGACTGTCGAGGGCACACGGCTGTTTTTGAATAAGGTGTATTGTGTTTGAAAGCGTATGTTGACGTCTCAGTCATTGCTTTCCTGCAGGTAATTACTTAAGTGGTGTCGTTCCTCCAGACGAGCAGAAGGGCAGGACAGGTCTGGAGAAGGAAATTGTGAGGTCTGTGGTGAGACCAGCCTTTCTGTCAACATCAAAGAATGGTAAGATGGCATTCAGCATACCTCCTTTGTGAAATAAGGTCTGTTAGAGCTCACTGAAGAATTCAGTTAATGTATTTTCTGAAGCCCATTGTTTAGAGGATACAAGGAATGTGAAGGATATGGGATTAAACTGTTACATTGGAGGATTCTTTCTGGAACTAACACTTGTTTTTTAAAGCAGTCGTCCCGGTCCAAGGTGATGTTTTCATGAAACGCAACATAGCTGAAAGGCTGGGCAAACGAAAGGCAGAGGGAGATGTACTTGTAAAAAAAGGTGAGGACCTTTGAAAGGTTCACTTAAGTTCCTGTTAAGAGAGTTTAAGTTGAAAGCAAGCTTTTGTTATGTCACCCCAAGTCTCCTTGAATCAGTCCAGACATGATATTAAATTACAGTAAAGTGAACGCACATAAGATTTTGGAGGCAAAGTCTTCATTCAAGCAGGCTACACTAAAGATGCTGTTGACAATTTGATCGCTAATATACTGAGACAGGTTGTTTTTATATGAAGATAACAAGTTAAGACATAAATGACTGACTTCTCTTACTTTTCTATTACAGTATTTCCAGTTGAGAGCAACCTTTCCGTGAAGCTGTCTTGCTGAGAGGCTAGGAAGGAAAGTGGATTCTCCAGAGGAACGATGCAGATGTCATTCCCAATAAAGGTACACATTTATCACTTAAGTTTCTATGTGTGTGACCATAGTCTTACAGTGCACTGTAAGAAAAAAGAAATAAAATGCAGTTCCAATTTACTTCTATAAAAACAAAACATTTATTTATTTATTTTTATATATACAAGTTCGAAGTCAATGAGGAAACGTCTGGGATTGCCTGTGGAACAGCCAGAAGATACTGAAACAGGTAAACTGGGCTAACTAATGTTTTATGCTTTTGTACCCCCTCTAACAAATGAAAACTAAAAAATATATTATTTTTTTTTAGGACAGCGATTTTTCTGATGATCACATTGTGAATTTGTACTGTAACAGGGAACGACAATCAAGCAAAATGGTCTGGTGTGGTCCGCATCAAGACTCTTGAGGAGATCCGACTGGAGAAGGGGGTGAAGACGCAGGGAAAGAGGGAGCAGAACCACCCACAACAGGCCTCAGCCCGGACAGTGAGCCCAGGGAAGAAACCCAACAAACCCCTTGTGAACGTTCACAACAAAACCTCTGAAATCCAGCACACCAGGAAGCAGGAACAGCTGGAGGAGCAGCAGAAAGCTGCCAGGAGCCCCCTCCCTGAGACGGCAGCAGCAGCCTCAGACACACAGAGAGAGAGGAAAGAGGCAGCACCAGGGAAAGGGCTGTCTGAGCCGGGGGAGGTCCGGGTGAAGACCCTGGAGGAGATCCGCAGAGAGAAGGCAGCTCGAATGCAGCAGAGTGCTGGGAAGGCAGAGAAGACTGAGAACAACCCTGGTGCTGGAGATCAGAGAGATGCCGCTGCCACAAGAAGACGGATCCTGCGTATTAACAAAGCAGCAGGTACGTCAGCCAGTTTGTTTGATTTTCTAGCTGTCTAGTATTTATGTAGTTTTCTCTAATGTACTTTTTATTTGTATGTTTTTGAAAGAAACAATAAAACATAATGTATTATTTTGGTAATGTGTCTGCTAAAATGGTGCCCTTGAAAAAGGGATGTTATGTCCTATATATATAAGTACCAGAAACAGTATTCGTTAGAAACTGATTTTTTTATGTTTAGAGTTATTCTTGTTTCGTAAAACTTCAGCACTTTCTTTTATTAGGAGCACTTGGTAAAAATGACAAAGTTGTAGAGTCCACGAAAGAGCCTGAAGAACCAGCCCCCGAACCCAGCACCTTGCAGGTAAGTGGGAGAAAGTGACCAATTGTCAATCATCATCACTTGTCAGAATATAATGCATTGTAAATTTAGGCTCTGTTGTTGTAATTTTTTATTTCCTCTTAACAGACGATGACAACAACAAATGGGAGCAGCAGCGCCCCAGTGGAGAAAGTGTTGGTGAAGAGCTTTGAGGAGATCATGAGAGAGAAGCGACTTCGTAAACAGCAGGGAGACTCCTCACCATCCTCCATCCAGCCGGACGGGACGACTCCTGCCCCTCTTAAACCAATAGAGGAGGCTCCAGCCGGCGTCAAACAGGGCCGGCTTTTACCAGCTCCTGCCCAACAAAGAGCAACACAGCCAGCCTCTGCCCAACCAAGAGAACGTGCTCCTGTCTTGCTTAAAAAAAGAGACCATGTCCCTGCCCGTGTCCAACAGAGAGTGTCATCACCAGCTAGTGTCAAACAGTGTGACACAGATACTGTTCCTACCTCTGTCACGCAGAAAGAGACCCAAACATCTGTCGAGCAAAAGAGACATCACCAGTGTCTGTCCAACCAAGTAAGAAAGTTCCTGCCTCAAATAAAAAGAGAGCGACAGTTCCTGTCTGCTTTAAGACAACAGAGAAAGTCCTTGCTTCAGCCAAACAGCTTTCACCAGCCACTGCTGAAAAGAAAGAGGCTGTATTGGACCGTGTCATAAAAGAAAAAGCAGTACAGTCTCCAACAGGTCCAAAAGACAGTGCTTCACCAGTTGCCCCAGAGGAGTCCCAGCCTGATACAGTGCAGCAGGCAATGGCTGAGAAACCAGCTATACAGGCACCTGAGCCAAAAGGTAATATTCTTTGGTTCTCTTGCATGGCCACTAGACCACACTGCCTCTCAATTTCTCCCTGTGTCTTAACTGTTTTCTCCCTCCTCTCTTCCTCCATTCCAGTGAGACCAAAGCTGAATGTGAAGCCATCGATGATGAAGTCAGCTTCCCCCGTGAGGTTGGGACAAAAACGCATAAGCGCCTGAGAGCCACCCGTCGGCTATAGCTGCTGTGAAACCCATGAACAGTGCCCCCTCTACAGAGGAAGAGCAGGAGCCTCCCCACAAGCAGTCTGAGGTGAGAAGGGCTGTCACTAACCTGTCTTGGCTTTCTGCCTAGATTTAACAATGAAAAATGACCCTACCTAATTTAGTAAAACTGCTTGTCCTAATTCATATATTTTTATACTTTTAAGACAGCAGAAATAGATTTGTCTAAAGCCGTAATTGGTTAGTTTTCATCTTTTTATGTATTTATTGCTTTTTTTCTAGACTGTTGCAAATTCAGATAAACCAGAGACATTGCCCAAAAAAGACTGTCCGACTGAGCCACACAAAAGCGGCAAATTCTCTGCAGAAATTCCCTGTGGCAGAGGCCGAAAGGACTCAACCAGCAGCAGTACAGGGTACCCCAGCGGAAGAGCCCCAGCGAGCTAAAGAAAGGTAAACCAGAACTCTTGACTACAGGCACAGCCCTGCAAAATTTACAACAGCTGTGCCTCTTCCTCCTTTCACTAATCTGTGAAATAACCTGTGCTAATGTGCTACCTTTAATGATTCATAATTCATGTGTGTAAGTTAGATTGCAAAATCATGAAAGGAGTCCAGCTCTGCATACATCAGTATATGTCGTCTGTCAACAGTATTACGTATGCATTTTATCCAGTGTAATTGCTTGCAAATTAATTGAAAGTTCATACCACACTCTTGCTTGGTTTAGTAGAAACCACTCCTCAACTGTGTTTCCATTCTTCATTTCCAGCGTGGTGGTGGCCAGTCCCTCTGCCCACCCTCAGCGGCCCGCCTATCAGACGAGGACTCGCAGGCTGAGCTCAGTGTCCTCGCGGGCGGCGCCTCCCTCAACAGCTCCGCTGCAGTGGACGACTTTGAGGAGTTGATGAAGGAGTTCTCTGATGACCGGCTGGAGGACGAGATCGAGCTGGACCCAGCCAAGGGGGAAGATGACCTGCTACTGGAGCTCTCCGAGATGATTGGCAGCTAGGGATCTCATCTGGGAGGGAGGCTGTGAGGGGCTGACTGGGGGTAGTGCACAGGGACCCAAAGGTCACTCAAAAACAACAAAAAATATTTTTCTTTTATTCTTAAGATTCATGTTTGGAGGGGCTTTTGGGAATGCAGAGCTAGTGCCACATACTTTAAAAAAAAAAAAAAAAAAAAAATCATCATATGGGCTTCAAATCGCAGCCTTTAAGTCTTTGCACCTCTTGGGGCTTTACATTTGCTACAAATGGATAAGACTGATGAAGTGGCCAGTTTGCCCCCACAACCACCACTACTGCTCCTGCCTCCAGTGCTGTCTCTACACCAGTCCCATTTTGAGACTTGTAATGAATGCAGAATGGTTACTACTTGGTTTAACCTCTTCACATGACTAGCAGTTTGCACTGCCGTAACTGGTGTAAGAGTGTCAGATTAGCATTCCTTGCACACTCAGGATCCCTAATCAAAGACAAGGGGACAGCATTTGATTTCTTTAATTTTGAGCAACTGTTTCCCAATTTATAACTGTCTTTTTCCAGCGAGTTGTTATATAGTATAGGTCACAGTTTCTGTGTATTTAGCTGTTAAATGTTTGAGACTTTTACGACCTGTTCCCAAAGGGAATTCTAATTGCATATTACTTTTTTGTACGTGTTTGTTTCACTGTTTAGAAAGATAAATTCCCCAGAAACCTAAAGAAAATACTGACCAATGTTTTTATATTTCTTTTTTGTCTGCAAAAAGGACAATTTTTTCATGTGCAATCGTTCATGATGGTAAGTCACTGACTGTTCCACCCGACCAGAAAAAAAAAAAAAATCTAAAACAGGCTTAAACATACAGCTCTACAAGACAACTCACAAATAAACTGCCTAGCTGCATTGTGCCCCTGCACTAAAACTATTGCATACAAACTATTGCATACCCAAACAAGTTATGGTTGTCCTTCATAGCCATGGAAAGGCACATTTTTTTTCTTTGGAATAGTTATCAGCAGCTTAAATTCGAGAATTTTAGCAGCAGTCATGTCGGCAAGCAGCCAAGGAAGGAAGGACCATCTGACTCAAGCATGTGTCCAGCACTTAACACTTTCCTCATTAATAATTTAAGAGGGAATTGTCTTGTCAAAAGCAAGAAAGAAAAGACTTTTAAAACCGTAGAGAGAGAATAAATAACTTGTTGCATAATCCTTAAATTTAGTATGATCTGATCCCTAAAGAGTCCAGTTTTGTGTGATGTGCTGTTTAAGTTTTTTTTCTTTTTAACTGTGATTGGGGTTTGACTTTATATAGAGAAGCTGCTGTAAGATGCCTCTTGTCAGACAAAAGGTTGTAAATTGAGTTTAAACTTTGAAAGTAGTCCAGAAAGTTAATATCACATCCATTTTAATGTGAGCCCCATTTACTGTCAGTTTGTGAGACCAGGCTGGACAAACTGGCCACTTCCTATCCAGATGTATTACACAGAGTGGCAGGGTTGTGTCTCCCAAGTTTCTATTCACTATAATTTGGTTATTTAGATACCAAATGTAAGTTCCTGTCCTTTTTCAAAAAAGAATAGACTTTTATTTAAACTAATAATGAAATGTTTTTATATGTGTATTTGAGATAAATTCTTTTTTTCAGTCCTATCGAGTTGTTTCAAAGAAAAGGATGAGCTTCTCAGGGATTACTTGTTTCCAGTCTGTAATTTTTGTGATAGGATCCTAAGATTCTTCCAGATTCACATCAGCAGAATACCTTTGTGTGTATTGTAAAAGTGGTAACCTGCTTTCAGATACTGAAGCAAATTTGTAGGACTGACCTTCTTGTTTTAATGGTAAAACCGCTGTTACTTATTTTAGCTTTACCCCAACTCCCGTAAAGCAGCATCTACATTTCAGTTGTCTGTTTGTTGCTTGTATGGTGTAGGACATTGCCATTGTGCTTCATCTGAATTGTATCATTTTTATTGTTTTCATTTCAAATATTTGTATGCTACCATTTAAAAAGTTGTAAATAAAAAGTTATATTCTGCTTTTTTTTAAATCATGTTTTGTGTTTCTGTTTTTCAAGCCAGCACAAAGGTGTTTTCTGTTACACAAATTCTACCTATTAGCCTGTCCTCCTGCACTCTACTAAATCTTAAGGTTGATTTTTAAAAGTGATGGCAGCTGTTTAAGGAAGTTTGATAACTTCTTAGACGGCCAAGTTGAACAGCATTGTTACCTAAGGCTGATACTTGAGCTGTACACAAAGCTTGGACAAAACTAGTCTTCCATGTACTAAATTTAACATATAGTTGTATCTTGGATAGGTGGCTGTGACTGAACATGCATGAAACTACATTTCACAGCATCGCTATGCCGTCACTGGGAATGTACTGTGCAGAAATAGTAATGTTCATGCCTTTCTGTTCCATGGTCCTGGCAGCTCCACATAGCTAGCTTTGTGGACTACAAGGTCAATAAACATACACAGGGATCTGTACTTCAGATGCATAACTTTAAACCACATACTTGAACACCAGGTAACTTAAATTAATACATTAGTGACATTTTCAAATAAGCTAACTTAAATATTCTTGTTTTGTGATCAATTCGGACAACTCCTGTTTCTTGCAAATCAAGACTGAAAGGGAACAAAAATACGTTGAAGTATTAACATCCGTCCAGTAGGTGGTGTTAGTAGATCTAGTTATGGCTTAAAAATGCTCAGACGTAGAAGTCATCCAGCGTGCCATATTCCCTTGCAGTCAAAAGGAAGTCCGCCATTTGCGACAGGAAGTTGCTGAGTTAGAGCGTGTGGTGTCCGTTCACAGAGAAGAAAAGACCACGGGTGCGGAAAGGGAGTCAACAGCTTTTCCTAAAAGTAGACATTAAATTAATTCATAACATTAAGCGGGAGGATACACACGCATTTCCACAGCCATGGCGTACCGAGGCCAAGGACAGAAAGTGCAGAAGGTTATGGTGCAGCCGATTGTATCCTTTTGTACCAAAGAAGAGCGGGTTCTGGTATATAAATAATATCGAAAGGCTGCCTACACTGCAGCGCAACCAGTAGCAACACTAAACTGCAAGTTACTTGTGAACGCTAACAGTACAACTCTCTGAATTATGTTCCAATATTTTATATTGATCCTAACACGTTTGTTTGCGTACCACCAGATCAAACATTCACATAAAGTTACGTTTGAATGAAGCTACGCCGCCGTTTCTTATTGCTTGTCTTTTACAGTACAGTTTGAAGGCCGCGGTTTTTAATTTTTTTTTTATTGTGTCTTGTTTGTAGTCTGCTAACATACATGTAAAAATACATTTACTCCAGTGTCCGTAGTGAGTTCCTTGCAGAAGCAAATGGAAGCACGCAACATCACAAGTAGGTCTTGTTTGAAACCAAACATAACCGTCGCAGTGGGACTGGTAGCAATGGTCTCAGATAAATGAATGTGCCGGATTCATTTCGGTCATATGGTTTTTGATCTGGGTACTAGGTGATGTTTAGCTTAGGGTTTTGTGTGGTGTTCCTTAACTCGTCTTTCACAGAATCTTATCTTTCGATATCTTCAGAATGTGAGTACGCATTATTAATCTACTTTGTTTTAATGACTACGGTATATTCATGATCATGTACCGCAGCCATGGTGCTGATGTTGATTCTGTCCAGTAACTCTTGTGTTGTGTAAATTTGTTTAACCACCTCTTTCACGCTGTAGCAGATAAGGGCATGGATAAACTTTATGCTGGAGATTTCTGTAAATAATGTTACGGTTTTAACTGATCAAAACAACCTGTTACCCCTAACTCAGAACCATACATGGACATTTCTTATGATATGCAGGTGATGATACTGACAACTGTAATGTAATGACAGTAATAACAGAGGTAGTGTGTGTTACTGACAGACCTCTGTTTTGGTTTCTTTTCCTCCAGCGCTCCAGAATCCAGGTGTGGTTGTATGAGCAGGTGAACATGCGGATAGAAGGTTGCATTATTGTAAGTGGAACCTAAGGTGGTGTTTTTATTGAAATTATTGGTTTTAAAGGTGGAAAAATAAATCTCCTTTTCGGCAGCATCTAACAAGTCAAAGCAACAGGTAATGTAAAATCTAAGCAAGCAATCAAAAGGTGCTTTTTGAGTAGTTCTGATATATAGTTTTATGAGAAATGCAGTGATGCGGTAAGTTGTCCATTTAGAAATTCCTTCCACAGAATAGCATTAGCTGCATATGTTCCAAATCGTGTTTGTTTTCTTGTTTAGGTGAACACTTCCCATGTTGCCTGTCCGGGTGTAAATGCATGCGTTGATTTTGTGCTTGGTCTTTTTCAGGGTTTCGATGAATACATGAACTTGGTGCTCGATGGCGCAGAAGAGGTCCACATGAAAACGAAAGCCAGGAAAACTCTCGGTAAGTTTCTGTGTACACTGGACCGCTGAGCATAGTGGGTGGCTATGAGTTCATACAGTCCCACAGCAAACTTACAAGGGCGTATGACTGTAGAAGCTATGCACTCAGGTTTTCCACTGTCCAGGAAACTATTAAGTTGTTTCCATGTGCAATAAGATGCAGCATTGTATTTAATTAGAAATCCTTGCTCATAAGGGTGAAACTATTTGTAATGTTGAAATACATTCTGAAACTTAATGAGCGAAGGCAACCATTAGATGCAATGTGGATTTGTTTTTTGAAACAGTGTCGTGTGAAAGTAATGTAATTAAATCCATAGCACCCTGCATGAAGAAATAAAGTTGTTCTTTCAGTGATATTTTACACCTAGTAGTTTACATGAATCATTTATCTTTTTTTGCAGGTCGGCTTATGATAAAAGGAGACAATATCACCTTATTGCAGAGTGTTGCTGTCTAATGCGCACCAAGCTTCTTCACTGCTGAGTAGCATCCCCAGGGCTGTGGAGTCACATGTGAAGATAATGATTTGAATGCGGATAATATTTGTATTATTTTGTACTGACTGTTGGAGCTCCAAGTCACATTTACTTGTGTATCAGTGCTGGTCATGTCACAACCACTGGGATCGTGTTCACTGGTTATGTGCGTTCCTTGCTGATCTCGTTTGTGTTACAATAAAGATTTTGGTTGGTTTTCTTTGACTCTTGTTAATGTGTGTAATCTTTATTTAGCCTCTGAGGCCAGATTATCATTTATTTGGCCGATGCCTTTATCCAAGGCGACTTACAGATGTCACAATGCAAGATTAATGATTGAACAGCATGCCACGAAGCAGGTTGCACTTGTGAAAGGAGAAGAGCGTTGCTGAAGATGCAAGACGAAGTCAACAACGACCCTCTGAGTTGCTGCTTTCAGTTTCATCAACAGTTGTAAACTGCACTTTAGAAGCAATCTATGTACCCTGTGTTCGTAAGAGGATACTGGTGTCTCCTATAAACACCTTCTGCACTGGGCTCTTCCATATCCTCCACTCTTATTTTTGGAAGCAGATTGGTTTTCATTTGGAGTCTGACAAGTATTAATTTAGTTGATCCAGGACCTGAGCCACCTGTATGTACTTGTTTGTCATCTGCAGAGAATAAAAAAGTAGTTTTTCAGCAGTATCATTTTTTTATCAACCTGTATGTGTGTTTGTATGTATATATATATATATATATATATATATATATATATATATATATATATATATATATATATATATAGGAAGCAAAGGCTGAAAATTAAAGCAATGAGACAAAAGGTATTAGGGCAGTAACCAATTGTCCAGGTCTCTAATTGTATAAGTTATATGAAGTAGTTTGGAGCTTTGACCACCAGGGGTTCCCAAAACTGCTTTGTTTTAGCCTATAATAGTCTACAAATGAAGCCTCTTAGCTTATCCCTTTCACAGGTTGAGACTTTATACAGAAAATAGGTATAGATATATTGTGATTAAATTTTAATCTTGTGCAATCGCAGAATCTCTCGTCATTTTCCGTGCACCTAGCAGCAACAATACAATGTAATGCTGTTGTCTCCATCATGATGAAAGCGTGCATCATGGTTTAAAATGGGTCTGGTGCAGTGCAGAATCAGTGTCAGAAAATCCAGCAGTATATATAGAGCATACAAATGTGTGCTATTGCTGTCTATATTGGTATTCTGGGTCCTTTAAGCAAAACTATTTAGGTATGTATCCTTGTTACTGAGTGGAACTGTAAGAAACAGTGACTTCTGATTGAAACGTTGTGAATTTATTGCTTGCTAAGTTAGTATGGCACTACACAGGCACTTGGTAACTTCTTTAAACGCTTACTCCTCAGTATATTTAAATCCTTTTGGGGGGAAATTACATAATGTTACAAACTGTTATGATTGTGTGGCTTATTTTTCTGCTGGGACAAATATATAAAAAATAATCCTTGAAAAGTTAAAAGAGCATATCAGGTACCATAACAGAATTTATTAAAGACTGTCATAGAAACCATGTAAAATGTCTTCTGAAATAAATAAAACCATTCTGCTGGACAGTCGACAGTTCCCTTCTTTATAAGCTGATTTGATGGGGGGTACCAGGGTTTATTCCCAGGAGAAGTTGTAACTGTAATATATCACTAATTATATAGATTCAGCTCATTAAAAATGAAAAAAAAAATCTGAATATTCGTTTGAATCTTGAAAGAATATTCAAACACCAAAAACCTGTTCATCCCTCGAGTTATAAAATCTCTGACCTCCCAGTCAATAACTTTCTGAACAAGCCCTATAGAAACAAGCTGTCCACTTTCCTTGAAGCTCCCGGCAGTAGATATATTGCACAGCGAGGGCTTTGTGTTTGTGGTGCATCCTGCTTCCTTTAAAAACAAATGTATATATCTCGAGATAGAAGCAGAGAGAGCACTCTGCGGTGCCCTGTCAGGCAGTTTCACTTTGCTGAAGAGGGAGTGCTTTTTTTTATTACCGAGGAAGTATGATAAAAATCTGCAGTAGCTCGGAGGGTCGGGAGCTCATGAGATCAGGAAGGGGGGCTGTGAGGTGGGGGTTCTGTGGCAGGAACCGTCTATCAGCGAGGAAGCTGAACCGGAGAAACCTGTCAGAAGAAAGAGATTCCTAACTACGCCACCACAAGCTTAGGGTGTGGAGATCTAGCTGTTTCTGCATGCTTAGTTTTTTCATCATTTTTATCACAGATTAGCAGGTTTGTTTTTAGTTCCACATGTCTTGTCTCTTGCAGGAGAGCAATGGGAGTGCAATTAAAAACTGATTTAGCAAAGGGACAAACTTGCACAGCATGTGGTCCCTCTCTCTCTCTTCCTCTCCTGTAGAGCTTTGAGAGGAATTGGCTACTCTTACTGTGCTAAGACATCTAGGAATTCATTGCAACTCTTCATATATGTATTTGTATTTACTGTGCATTCAAATTATGATTAATAAATCCACTTCGAAAGCTCAGTGATTCATAAAACTTGGCACACTTCTGAATAACTGTATGTCTGATTAATACTGCAAAGTAGAATTCTTTTCCAGGTAGAATCGGTTACATATGAAATATCCTGTATTTGAAAAATAGTTCTAGTGTCATAATAACTGGGGTTGAACATCTTTTCAATACGTTGTACTTGCTGCATAAAATGAAAACTCCCTGAAGGGAGTGCTGTGCTTATTTCACCCATGTGGATGGTTGAAGGCAGCCCACACAAGTCTTTCAGGAGCTGGGCACTTCCTCCATCTAGAGTAGTCACGAATGGGACCATTATATATCAGGGGTGGCCAAAGTTGGCTCTTCCACTCCTTGTCTTTGTACCATCCCTGTTCTAAATTGTTTCATTGAACCAATCAAGCCTGCATCCGAACCCTGAAGTAGTTCCGTATCTCATTTCACCTGCTGGCCCTCCAGGACTGTGATTGGACACCCCTGCCTTTCATATATCGGAGACGAACACCAGCTCAAACTGCCTCCGCGTGCGTGTGAGAGATTCGGGCCTACCTCCAGCCCTGGGCCTGTCTGGCCGTGCCGTGCTGTGTCCTCGTCCAGTCTCCTCCGTTCCCACAGCGTCGCGCACGACGGAAACCCCTGGCAGGGGCAGATTTCCATATTGCGGTGGTTTCCTGTTCCTTTCTGTGTTTTGTTATTAATTGTTCTCGAGGGCTTTGTTCTCAAACCACAGGCTGTACCAGCCTCCCCACAGCCAGCTCGACTAGCCAGGTGTGAGACCGCCGACCGACTGGCACATTCCCAATCCATGCTTTCAGTGCTAGTTCTTTATATAGAAATCACTTCTATCCATTATATTAGTGCTGTTGTTCCCGTCTCGACCAGAAGCATTTCCGTCCTTTACATTATACTTGTTTTGCTATTGGTGTCCATTTTGTTTGCATGAGGTTTATAGGTAATGTGATGTCTGGACCCATTTCCTTTCTCACTGGCATAACAGCTATGCTGACCAATGGCTTGATCTGCAGTGCTTTATAAGGCTTAATCTGTAGGTACCATATAATAGGTGAATGCACTTTAGCATGGCGGGCGTTTATATTTGAGATAAGCTGTGCTAATACAAAGGACTGTTTTTGTGAAGAGTTGAATATAGAAGAAAATACAAAAATCTATCATACATCCCAATTTCCGTATAAGCTATGGGAGAGAGCAACTCCACGTAGCTATAGTGCTGGGGGCATCCATCACTTCTCAACAGTAGAGCTATGGAACCACATGGCAAACTGGTCGAATTTACCAGGCTTGTCGTCCTCTTCCTTGCTGAGTTTCCACAGTGCCACATTCTTCCAGGACTGTCCAAGACGCCACTGGAATTCCACTTGGAACACTCCCCAGCAAGAAACAGCCAGTCTTGTCCAGTGGGTGTGGTCAAATACCATGGTAACTATGACAACCTTTGCAAGCTTACATTAGAATTGCATTAGATTTTAGTCCAGGCTGTTGCAGTAGGGCCAGTTGCTCTCAAGAGGCAACAATCACTATGAATGCTCATGGAGAAGTAGTTATCCCTTGAGTGAGGACAGGCAAATAAGCAAAGAGCCCGCAGGTTAAGACTAGGAGTGAAATAAACACAGCACTCCATAAATCTTCATTGAGTATATTCTTTGTCTATAACAAGCACAATCTATTTCATTATGCACTGGCCTTTCTCTTTAATTGTATGTGTCATGTTCTTCTTTCAGTGTTGCATGTTCTTTAGTTGTATTGTTTGGGAGGATGTTTGAAATGGCTTTGAACTTGTCCTGTTTTCAGCTGCTTGGGAGCAGTCTTGGACTCTCAGTGTTGTATCACCTGGTTAAATAACATGATTGAATGGAAGTAGCTTTAGGTTGGTGCCCTTGTTCTGTTTCATTTAGTTGTTTGTTTGTTTCTTTTTATTCTAGACAACTGTATATCATCTACGCCTTCAAACATTTAGTCATTGATAATACCAGTACTATACCTTCAACATTTAATAGATGAAAATAGGTACATTCTATTATTATTATTATTATTATTATTATTATTATTATTATTATTATTATTATTACACATTAAAGATACAGCTACAGGCACGAATGCAGTATTATATTTTTCAGAATGAATCAGTGTTTATTTTATGGAGGGGGTTTAGTTTATCGAGGTAATAGCCATGTTTACCTCGATTGTGATTTAATACATTTGTTTTGGCAGTACTATGTGTTTCAAATCTTAATGAGATTCAATAGAGGTTTGTTTTAAAATATGTATGTTTTTGACAAGTTATATCACAAGAAAGCATAGTCACTGTGCCAGTCTACTCGGGACAGAGTGGATTTCAAAATTCGGTTCACCCTATCAAGCTGTGAGGAGTACCAAAGTAATACAGCTAGTACTGCACCGGACAAATCACTGCAGTGCAAAGTTCATGTTAAATGTGCTCTAGAATGTGCTAGGCACTGTTTTTTATTGTTCATACAGTAAAAGGTAAAAAAATAATAATAACTAAATAAAATCAGCAAAGACAAATGGCTTTTACACACACACACACACACACATACACAAACGCACACTTCCAAAAAAGCAGGAACAAAAGGAGAGAGAGAGAGAGAGAGAGAGAGAGAGAGAGAGAGAGAGAGAGAGAGAGAGAGAAAAGGAGAAGCGAACAAAAGAAAGACGAGTAATGAAATTATAACAATACGGTGAGGGCGAGGGGACAATAGCAGGGAACAATGCATGCGAGCCAATGGAAGGGGAGGACAATGGGGCGAATGACAGCGGGACAATGGCCTCACTGTTTCCAATTAGACATTATCTCATAGACGCTGTGGCAGGTTTCATTGTGCTCTGGCTATTTTCAGCTCTCCCTTTGTGTCGGGCACCACTGATATTTCTTCCAGCGCCACACAGGAGTGGGCTTCTTTGTTGTGTGTTTTAATCAAATGTACAGTACTGTGAGGCCCCTTGGCGCAGTAAAGGGGGTTGTAACTGATGCTGCAGCAGTAGCACCGAACAGACTTCAAGTTAATACTTGCAAGTGCTTTTAAATGGGACCCCATGCCATGGACTGTTGCATTCATTCTGTGAAGGCGCTCTCCGTGATCAGGATTTCAAGTTGCTTCACAGATCACTGCTCTGTGTTTATCACAGCAGTGGGGAGGTTCTGACTTTCTTTAGTCCATGGTCAGTGTAAATGTTCTGGAATGGGTGAAGTGGGTACCACAGTTTATGTCTGGGAGACTATTGCATTCACTTTCAATGCCTGTCTACCAGTCTTTTCTACAGCACTGTTTGTGCAACCTGGTGTGGCAATGCTCTTCTGATGCCTTGTTTCCATTGCCTTTTCCCAGGTATAGCTGAGCTGGCCGGTCTGGGCAAGGGGTATTTAAAGATGTGCTCCAGTATCATTTTGTCAGGTATAGCTGACCGAGAAAGTAGTAGTGAGGCGGTCAAAGGTCACGTTGGTTTGTGGGATTGATTGAACATATGCAAACAAGCGAAGATGGACGACGTTGAACAAACATTTGTGGCTGTTTTTATTTCTGGTCTTTCCACGGCTGTCAGTAGTCTTATTAATGAGGTTCATTTCTTCTGCTTCCTACGAAGTAACAGCATTGTCAGGTTGGGAATGTAAAACTCTACTTCTGAGCCCATCCAGCTCAGCTGTACCTGGGTAAGTGGAAAGGAAGCTTAACATTCAGAGTGCTCCCAGGTCCCATGAGAGCATTCCTAAACAGCTCTGCAGCAAAGCATTCCTCCCCTGAACAAGCCAAGCACTCCCAGCTGTGCAGGCCTGGCTTCTCCTAAGCACAGCAGAATTGTGTTGAGTTCTGTGCTGGTTATTTGTGTGTACAGATGCCCAGGATGTCTAAGTTTAGACTCAATCCACTTGTCAGATTCGCACCTGCTAAATTAGCAGAAGCCCGTGTAGCATTCAAATCTTGTGGACAAGCTGGATGTTTCTCACACACTGTGCTCTCAAATATTACAGAAATGCACTGGAAAAAACTCTGAGAACAGAATGAAACACTTATTCATCTATTCCCCGAACTTTTTATTTATCGCTTAAAAAATAGCTGAGTTTACCTGTATTTTACTTTTGCGGTTAATTCGCTTGGCTGTTGGTTTCTGCTTTATTGAGAAGGGGAGCTGGGCTTGCCAACACACAAACACCAATCTGCCCTACATAGCATTGTGAAGCTGATCTTTACGCTTCAGTCAGCATTGTCAATGGATTGTGTGGTTTGCTTTTGCGGTTGTTTTAAGTTGGTATATGTCTGTTAATGTTCAGAGTGTGTGCGTTTTTGGAGTCATATTTTATATGATTCTGAATTGAATGAAAAAAACAACCTGTCCTCCTTCATTTATTTATCTGAACATTGTTAGTTTTTTTTTTTCTAGTGCTCATAAAAAGTTCCAGGAAATAGCCTCAGCTACTGTCGCTGATGGGGACTGTGAATGAGCTCATCCCAGTCTGGACCTCAACACCCCCAGCCTGCCATCCAGTCCTGTGCCTCTCTCAAGCAGAGACTGGCAGTTCCGGCAACGATGCTACTGTTGTATTGCAATGTGGGCTAACGCCCATCTGATGGACTGGCTGATAATTTGCACATGCAACATACATTCATCTATTGCAAATATATTACATTGAAATAATGTTCCAGTAACTAGTGTTTGTTTTTAGTTCTTTTTCTATTAAAGCTACTTGATTACGTTTTGGATAAATATATGAGAACGATTTTTGCAGGTTATTCTTTTAACTTTTTCTTTTAAATGGTCCAGTTTTGCTGTTAAACATTAGTAAAGTCTATTCCTTGTTCACAGTATGTTTGAAGGTTAATTTTCAAAACAGACAATATATGATTTTTTTTAAATGAAAATTATTTTATTCCTCTGAAAATGTTCTTTCTGCACTTGTTTTAAAATAGAGAGACGGTTTTGAAACAGCAAAGCAGGATGAGGTGCTAGCACAGTAAAACCCATGCATGGCACATGTTAATAATTATTAGAATGAATCACCTGGGTTAACCTACAGCTGTTTGCAGGACCACAGCCTTGCATGATAAAAAAAAAAAAAAAAGATCTGTCGCGATTATCCTCTCTTGCAGGAGTGCCCTCGTTCTGAGTGAAATGGGGGGGGGGGGGGTGCTTTATATGGTGAATAAATGAGTAGACAGAGCTGTAGGTACCCTATAATTAGCCGTACAAGAGCAGAGCGGCTCCCATCTGCAGCAATCTCCCCCAATTAGCAGGGTTTGCTGTTTTTTTTTCACTTTGTGCTACCAGCGTCTCTGTCTGGGTTTTGTATCCTGTTCCTTGCCTTCTTAGTTTCCACCAGCATGCTTGACTCTGAAGTGAAGCTGAGCACCAAACTAAAATTAACCCCTTCATCCCTGCTTCTGATACTGTGCACCCCATACACTGCACACTTAATGGTGAGGGGAGGTTATACTTCAATCAATCAATCAAATTTACATTTAATATAGTGCCCCACGGACAGCGTCTCAGGGCGCTTTACATAGCCAGCAAAGGATAAAGCACTGTCCTTAGGTAGGGAGTTTCATAGTGTGAGTGCTAGAACGTGATCCGTGCGTGGCAGTTCGAACAGACAGTACACTTGGTAGGTCAGCCTCCACACCTTGTGGGCTCCAATCTGGATCAACTCAATCAAGCAGTCACATTCATTAGAATACCACTTGGACAGAAGACTGATCCAAAATACATTTCATGAAGTGCTTTAGGACCTGGTGAAAGGTTTAATGGGTTTATTTAAGGACACTGGACTGCACTGGACAGTATAAAGGTGTCTGCCCCTGACGTTACAACAGAATATCTAAGCTCTATTAAACCTGTAACAGAAAGGCGCGTCAGGAACTAGTCATTCATTATTCAAAGCATTCATTATTACAATAGTGTATATATTCTACACACTGGACATATTATTTCTTCGTTTGAGTTTCAAATAAAGTTTTCAATTGTTTCCAGTTGTTTCTTCAAAAACAAAAATAGAAAATTCTCTCTAGAAACAGTCTCAACAGGATTTACTGCAAGGAAGTGCGGGAGAGTTCTCGTGCTTTTAGCAACACTGACAAGCTTGGAGCCAATTAACACATTACCTGCACAGAGGGAGGTGGAGTAACTGTGGACAGCTATGTTATTAAATATGAGTCGCAGACACAGACACACAGGCAAGCACGCACTCACTTAAAGGTACACAAACCCAGCAGCACACTGGGTTGTGCAAAATGGAGCACTGTAGTATATGGTGGAGAGAGCTTGTTTGCTTCCCTCTCATACTGAGGCTCCCTCCAACCTACTATCAGTCAGCCAGCAACAGGGGTAGGCAGCTTGTATATACTGTATTACAGAACACTTTCCAGGGAAACAATTTGCATAACAAGCTAATCAGTAATGACAGGACACACAAGGATGTGCTACACCTACAGCTTGTACCAAACACAGAAAGAAAGAAAGAAAGAAAGAAAGAAAGAAAGAAAGAAAGAAAGAAAGGAAGGTGATACACTTAAGAGAACGAACCACACAAAAAAAAGGAAAAAGGAAAGAAAGAAAAGCAAAACTAAAGAAAAGCTTTCTCATCCATGAACCCTGGTTGTCTGGCGTCTCCATGGAAACCGGCACAAAGGCCTGTCTTTTTTTCCTATTGATTGCTAATTGTATTCTTCACAGTTCTTTTGTTAATTGTTGTCTGCCCAGCTCTCACTTCCTGCTGGGTTTTCACACAAAGGCAGGAACAGAAGGGATTAGAAATGGCACAGCAGCCTAGACTAGCTGTGCACTCTAACCTCACACTGCACAGGCACTGAATACTCCGCAGCAAGCAAACAGGAGAGAGCGAGAATACTGTTAACAGTTTAGGAACTGGAGCTCACTGCCCCTGTATCCACTGCCTAACAAACACGTACTGCAGTGGGGCAGTGTGCATACAGGGGTGGGCAACAACAACAACAACAAAACGCACATAAACAAATGCTGCATCTCCTGCAAGCTCATTTCAGTCAAGACGGGCAAGACAGTTCAGCACTCTACATCGGCTAGATAAGCCACAGCATGTGTGGTGACACCCAAGACCAGCACTTTTATGCCAGCCCGATACTTCTGGAGGTGCCCATCTCTGATCTAACTCTGAGAGTCTAAATAACTGCAGGGTTATATTACTGTTTGAAGAATGGCATTTGATTACCAAGCCACTGTGAAGAATTGTTACAATAACCTCTGACACTCTATATCTGTCATTGTGTTGACCTCCCTGGAGGCTGACGTTAAATATTTATGTTTGCTTATTTTGCTTGGGTGATTGTTAAATGTATTTAAACAAAGCTGTTTTTTTTCCCCCCAAACCTTTAGGAATTAAGACAAAAGTCTGAAACGTTCTCTTTTTGGAGAAATGATGTTCAAATAATGCTTTTTTTCCCTCAGATAAACACAAACTTTGTTGCACAAACCATAAATGAACTTTCAGAGTTGTATTTTTTTTTAAATCTGGTAAAATGCACTAGAAAGCACATACACATTAATTAATTACTGAATTGATTTTTTCAATGAATAATGTTTTTTGCAGTTTTAGTAATGTTTGCCTATTCACATAGCTTTTTAAGTCGTAGTGCACTGACTTAATTGTTAACTGACTAAACCATGCGAATTACGTAAGCCATGAATCCCAAATTATAAGTTTGCAAGAGTACTTGCCTTATTGTTCTCTTTGATCATTTTGATTTTAATAGCAGGTGAGTCTCAATGCGCTTCTCTAGTTTTTTCACAGCACGTGTCTTTCACCACAGGCCACAACTTCAGACTCACCTTTAACTAGGATTTGTTTTTGCGTCGGCTAAAGCGAATCCCAGAGCCCGCGCCTTTAAGGGGGAGGTGAGTGGCAGGAAAAGCTAATGTTGGAAACAAAATTGCAGAAAGTCAGAGACGGGAGAGAAGTGAACGATTAGAACCTGGTTTTATAGACCATATACTAATATAAAGCAAAATACAGTTACATGAACGTTAACCGGGACAGAGTGTCGTGCCGGGGAATAGGGGAAACCTGGGCATTATATTCGATTTTGAAGTAGTCCGGGTGAAAATATTGCTACGGTAAAATAAGTGATCAAGCAGTGCTGGTTTCGGAAGTGTGGTGAGTAACTGTTTACTGTTTTTAAAAAATCATGCAAAACTTATCCCAACTGTATTTTGTTACCCTATCTAATTGTGTTTACATATACTGTGCCCATCAGTGTAGCTGTTAAATAAGATCGCCGATTTCTAACGTAAAAAGTGAAGAATGTTATTTATTAATAATAATAATAATAATAATAATAATAATAATAATAATAATAATAATAATAATAAACACGGTTGTTTACTGTTTTATTATTATTTTATTATTATTATTATTGTTGTTGTTTGTAATATTTTGTTTGCAGATTACTTACTACATCGTACTTCATTACTTGTTAAGGAAAAGGCGTTGCAAAGTTGCTGAGATTATCAGTGAATGTATTATTGTAGTAATTGTGCACTGCATTGTACGGTACAGAGAACATAATACCTTTTAAATAGGTGTGGCAAAGAAAATAGCCTAACAATTTAGTTTAAACCCACATCGTTTATAATTCATATACATATGTTTCAGATGCTCGCTTGCTCTTCGCCAATTCTCTCCTTTCTCTCTCCCCTCTCTCCTCTCTCCTGCACGTCATATTCGATGGTTATCTGTATCAGTGGTCGATATTGTGCGTTGGATGTTGTATTGAAACACAATAACCTGGCCGCAACAGTAATGTATGTCATGCCGAAACTTAAACATACTTGTACAATAGATTTTGTTTATTTCAAATGTGCGTAGGGTATTAGCAAAGTGGCGTATGGTGGTGTGTTTTTTCTTTCTAACACGTAACTACTTGCGTAGCTGCCTGAACTATTATTACTAATACCAGCGCCGACAGACGTTAGTTGATCAGTCCGACTGCAGAGGTGGCAAGGTGCTATTGACGTCAGCGACAGATAGGGAGAAAGACGGTGGGCTGGGACCAAAAACTAGCTATTATGTTGTAAAAGTCTTGAAAAGACACACTTTGACTACGTTGGTCACACAGTAAAGCACATGTGGGTAGAAGGGAGTAATACCTTTATTGACGTGAAATTCAAGCTCCCCTGAAAGGAGAGAACACTGGCTATCAGCAAGCGGTATGTACCCTGTGCTTGGTCACTACAGTCCTGAACGGAACCTCTTCTGCTAAATCAGAGTGCTTTCACGTGAGGACCTGCTCCAGATTGAAAGGCGTGATGAAATATGTATGTGAAGCCAAATTAGTTTCAAGTGAATGTGTTGGTGAAGTCGTTTTTTTAAATATTTTTTTTTAAAATATAAACAAACAGAAGCTTATTCCATATTCAAATTCCTGTCAAAAATACCCAGGTCACGTGTAAACATCCACCTGTTTCAGAACAAAGCGTTTTGTGTGGTGTCTTGCTTTCCTTGCACCTGGACACAGCACTCAATTGTTTCAACTCTTGATTTCATAGAATGTGGAAGTAACCATATTGACTTTGTAACCAATGTCAGGTCTGCGGGAATCCACAGCAATTGTGCGCTAAAGAGAAGTTGCATTCTAACAAAAATATTATTTTACAACATAAAATAACAGGTTGAGATTAATGGGCCATGCATTCGTTTCAGTGGCTTTAAGACTACAGCTCTTAAATTGCACAGTGCTCCAATAGAGCAATGTCATGTGTAAGCTTGAACTGGGCCAACTCTGTTCAAACTCATGTCAAGGTGCTCTATCCAAGCTGTAAGGATCGTTTAGGAAAGGTCCTTGGGGTTTATTTCAATGCTCTAAACAGTGGCGAATCTAAATTCCTCCGGGATAAGGTTTGGAACTTTGTTGATTTGTTTTAAACTAAACCGTCATAAGTGGGTTGGGAAAAGAGTATTGAAGCTAATCAGGGGCAGGAAAGCAATTTTAAATTCTTAGTTCTCACTCCAATAACTAAGGATTCTTGCTGAGATGACCTGACAGAGGGAGGTGTTGCTATGTGTTGAACTGCCTGTTTTGATTGCGAGCAGGAGGAGAGGGAGAGGTTGTTTGCTCCTCCCGCCAAACGGTTTTATTACCTGGGTGTCAAGCTCCGATAGTTCCTGAGCATGTCGCCAGGTTATTAAAGGGAAGCTACAAAGTGTCTGTGAGTGTTGACTTCACGCACTATGACTTTACACAATAGAGGCTGTCAGCAGGGAGTGCCTGCTCCTCTCTCTCTCTCTCTCTCCTGTAGATACACCTTGACAAGCATGTAACGCTGTAGGCCTGTGAACAAAGATCAGCACCTGGATCTCAGTGTTGGGTTCCATGATACAAGACTTGATATTCTCTTTATTGTAAATAGTATTGCCGGACACTGCTGCGAAATGACCGAGGATATTGACCCAGTTGCAGTGTTTAGGGATCCCAGTATTAAACTGTGGCTGTGGAAGAGTTGCTAACTTGCAAACTCTTTGGCTTTGCTCTCTAAGGCTTAGTACTTGAACCCAAGACCTGCCTCCCAGTCCTCAGCCTTAACCATTGGCCTCCGCTGCCTCAGGGTTTGCCCAGCGCAGTCAAGGTCCATTCCGTTAACCAATCAGGAAGACTGAAAGAGACGTATCCCTTTTGCCGTTTCTGGCCAGCGCTGCACACCTGCCAGTTAGTGACGGCTATAAAAGGCTCCTAATGAAATCCATTTCCTTCGCTCGTCTAATTTAGGGACACAGCTGCCTCCTGACTAGCAGCTCCGGGACGGACACGCTCCGCCACTGACCCGACAAGACAGGAAGCGGGATGCGGGATCTAGGAGTGACCACTTGTGCAATGCTTACTGTTGATACATATCTCAGCAGAAATTAGCAGTCTCTGGAGCACAGTGCTAGATGCTAACCAGGTTGTCAATCGTCCTCTCCAGCAGAACAATGGCCATTAACCTATTGAGCCAGGTCTAAACACAAGGTGGTTGAAGGACGTTCCAAGTTGACAAACAAGCAAAGCAACTGTTTCATAAAGGCGTTGGACAGTGTAAAAGGTGGGGGCGCTGCGATGTACCGAGGTCTAGCAATTACCATGCCTTTGTAAGCATACACATAGTCTCATTTCTTGTTGTTTATTGTGCAGACAGACATGTCCGCTTACATTAGCAGAGGCTGTTTAACCCTCTCAGATACCTCCAGGGTGCATTACTGTAAACATTACCTTCTAAAACCATTGTAACTAAAGTATGCCATCATTAACCCTGGTGTAGATACAAGGAGCAAACCACTGACAATCTGTTCTCGTGTTTTCCTTAGATAAATTTGCTGCAAAGATTTTTAAGATGGTGGCAGGTTTGGTGTACCCTTAACGGCACGCGACAGAGCAACCAAAGTCAGTCTTGTAAAAAAAATCGTCTTGCTTTTTTTTTTATTATTTGTGTCTTTGCTGTTCTTGGAACCGGCTTCGTTTAGATTTTTTTTTAAACTGCTTTGAAAATAAAATCTAAACTAAAGCTCGCGTTATCTCTATTCTCATTTTTTCACAAGTTCGTTTCCTGGTTTGGCAACAACTAACAAATGTGCCGACGCGTACAATTTATCTTTTTTTATTTTAATGGCATTTTTTTTTTTTTTTTTAACATTTTTTGGTCGATTTTGTAAGTGCTGAGAAAGTGGAATTAAGAGTAGATTCTTGGTTTGATAAATATGTTGATGCCCCCCCCCCCAATGCAACCCCAAACCACCCCCACCCCCACTCCCCGATGTAATATACCGGAAGCCGGAGACACTAGTGCAATAACAGCACTTGATCAACAGATACAAGGCTAGCAAACAGAGAGCTCAAAAATAACAACTACCCCGAAAAATAGACTTTGCGTAATTGTTGAGGACTCTGTGTCCGATTCATCACCGCTATTATTAGGTAAGCTGAACTAAAGCAACTTTTATTGTCTTTGCCTTTAAGAATAAAATAACTTGTTTCCAACAAGGCCTTCATCACACTATCAAAATATTGGTACATATGTTAAATGTATAATATTATTATTATTATTATTATTATTATTATTATTATTATTATTATTATTATTATTATTATTATTAAAAGTACAATTATGTATATTAGCATTAGCACTTTTTCACCTTTTTCACCTTATCCCAATGGAGAAAAATTTTTTTCAAAAACCGAAAAGGATTACACACACACAGAGTATATAGAAGCTCAAGACACATTTAGGGTACATTGAGTGTGGAAATAATATTTAACAGGTTAAATTTGAATAATTTTATCTGTATTTTGAAAATTGTTTTGGAAGTTTTTACAAATGCCATTTCTTTATTAATGCCTTGCAAAGTTTATTAGATATGCACATTATTGCACTATTATTATTATTATTATTATTTATTTCTTAGCAGATGCCCTTATCTAGGGCGACTTACAATTGTTACAAGATATTATATTATTTTTTACATACAATTACCAATTTATACAGGTGAGTTTTTACTGGAGCAATCTAGGTAAAGTACATTGCTCAAGGGTACAGCAGCAGTGTCCCCTACCAGGGATTGAACCCACGACCCTCCGGTCAAGAGTCCAGAGCCCTAACCACTACTCCACACTGCTGCCCTTAAAGAATTAAAGAATAACTTTAAGTTGGAGATTTATTAAATCCAAATAAATCAATAAGTATATAAGATTAAGTCAGTGTTACCCAGATTCAATATTATCTGTTATCACCATTTATACAATATGTGATCAAAATCACAAATGCAGAAAAAAAACATTTCAGCAAATTATCAGTAGTTAATCAGGCAGTAATACCAATGTGATATGGTTGAATCAATCTTAGTTTGCGATGCCAGTGTAGTTATTTTTTGGATCCACAGCACTAAAGGGATATCTATAGCGAAGAATAGGAATAAAGCCAAAAGCGGCTTGTCGACTGAAGTTTTATTCATAATGTATGATTATCTGTCAAAGTTATTAATATCACAGATTAAGATGTAAATAAAATGAACAGGCGTATTCCTACAAACTACACTTAGGGGGTATTCAAACTAAAGTGAGTAAGTGAGGTCAATTTGATTTTCATTTGAAATTTGTGTGTGTGTGTGTATGTGTGTATATATATATATATATATATATATATATATATATATATATATATATATATATATAATATGTGCACTTCAACTTTTTAGTTCCAGAACTTTTTAACAGCAATCGACTCACGGTAAGATTTGAAAATGCTGCCAAGAATATCTTAAACTCCCACTTCAGTTCAGACCTGCAAAATGCAATTGTGTTTTTTGTTTTTTTGCAGTAGGATGTAATTTTAACATGTATCAGGACTAACTATTATTATTTAAAACCCAGCTGTATTTATAAAAGCTTCAAAGCATTAGACCTGCACACATGTCAGCACTACTGCCATGATCTATGCCAGCTAATTGTCTTTAAAGAGGCAACTTCAACTTACTTTTCAGATTAAGGAAAGCCTTATGTAAAAATGTATTTGTATTCAGCTGTCATACCAACAATAATGTATTCGTTGAATCTGGTTCTGCTGAGCTTCTAATCACAATGTAATTACAATGTAGTTACAATGCAACTACATGTGTATTACATGTCTAAGGCTTTACACTTTAATTACACAAACAGTTCCAATTCAAATGTAACCACAAGATATTACATTAAGTTAGTTCCTCTATCCAAGTTGCAGCTCTAATAATATTAAACATTTTCATTTGAGTGGGTGTTATTGCTTTGCTTGTGTGTGTGTGTGTGTGTGTGTGTGTGTGTGTGTTTAGGGAGTATTTAGAAACTGAACTCTGGACCACAAATCTAGAAATAAGTTTCAGACTGTGGTTCTGGATACTGCAGTCTGTCAGTTTTGCTGTCCTGACGTGCATTGCGTTGAATGTCTACTTTGTGTTTTATTGTTTGTTACAGCGAGCTTTTTAGTGGTTTCTGTTTGGCTTTCTTGATCATCGTGAAGTCTGTTTTGTTGTGCATTGCTGTGCAAAGATACAGGTAGGAAATATTTAGGGACGAGGGCCACATCAACAAGCATGCCGTGAAAGAATCTCCACCTTTTCATAAATTAGTTCAGATTCGGTGCTGAAGCGAATGAAGACCCTGCAGCTATAATAAGAAAATCTAATGTGAAACCAAGAAACTGCGTAGGTACACTTTTCTAGGGCTGCCGACTATTCTACCCGCGAATCCGTTTTCCTGACACATTTACGGTATTTGTTACCTAGGGTTTTTAAAATTTTTGCTTGTTTTGTCAGGTTTGTTGTGCCGTGGATTATTATTACATGAAACCCTCAAAAAACTGCAATTGAAATATGCATGCATATCCTGTGACACTAGTCTATTCTGGTTATTTTACTTTTGACAAATAGACATTTTCTGTACCAATGTAAGATTTAACATCAAATTGTTTATAATCTACCATTTGCAAAATGTATTTAGATGGATACTGGTAGAGATTTATGCACACATTTTAAAAATCTTAATGTGTAAACTAGCTTCAAGCAAACTATCAAGTCCTCCTTTTAAAATGGATTTCTATGAAAGATAACCAAATTATAAAAATATATGGTGCGTTGGTATACGCACAATCTTTGTGTGCAATATTATGCTGCAGCGCACACTAATTTGTGTTTTTACACGGTGTAATGTGTCTCATTAATATTTGATCTTGTTCGAACTGTCACAGAATTCTCCATGTTCACTGATTTGTAATACATTTTAAATGATTTGGTAGGCTGTGTTTTGTTTTATCTTATTAACAAAAAACGATTTTAATTTCTTTTTCCTGTGATCAATGTATTTTTTTTTGTCAATGATAAAGCCAGTTGATACCATGTTTTGAAGTGAAGGGAGATGTTTATTATTTTTTTTTAATTTAATTTTATTTAGATTTTTATCCCCAATTCAGAATTAAAATAAATAAATTTAGGTCAGGATTGTACAGCCATTTATTCTATGTAGAATAGAGAGTTGAAAGTCGTGAACAGTTTAAAATAATTTTAGATTTAACTTTCGATAACAGTTTATCAGAAATCAGTAGATATAATCACACAGTTGATTTATAAATAATAAATAAAACATGTGCATTGAAGAAATGTCTTTCCTTAAAGTGTCCGCTCTGATAAACTTGTGTGATGTATTTGCTTGTAGTCACTTGCAGATAAAGACCTCCTACAGCTCTGGCCAGTGGTTTTGCATTACCCTGTAGCACTGGTACTCAAATCTGGCTCTCGATCCATTCCAGTCAGGTCCTAAATTAGTTAATTGACTCTTAGCAGTTGCCTCTTAACTATTTTAGAACCCGCTTGGAGTAAAAACCTGGACTGAAATGGATGTCGACGGCCAGAATTGAGTACCACTGCCCTACAGAATGAACTCATTTTGCTTCATAAAGTCGAATGAAACCTGAAGAATAATGTTACGTTAACATATTGAATTGCATACCGCTTTGTAGTTTTCCATATATTTAAACAAAAAACATTTCGAAATCCAAGATGAAATACTGTACTACTATTATGGCTTCCAGTAGACTTTTACGTTTTGAATATGCATCATTTAAGACAACGTTAAAAAAAGCATCGGACAAAGTAATTTTGTTGTTCGCTGTTGAGTTGAGTCGTTCACTGGTGAGTCATAGTGAAGCCATTTCAAGACCAAAATGAAAACATAAACCCTGTCAAAAGAAGCCTACCTTTTTACTTTAAATTTTTTCTCATGTAATTAGCAATATGTAATAGACTACCGCAAGAGAGAGAAAAGCTCATGTCATGGGGTCTTGTTTTAATGATTGAAACAGCGTCATGACGATCATGATATTGCTGCCTCACCCTGCTCTTCTGCGAATCGCTTTCCACCTTATTTCTTTGGACCATTCAAGTAGACCTCTTCATGGTATGATATGAACTTGTCTTTGCCATATAGTTCTGGGATCAATCAGCTGCTGAGCACTGACGGGCTGAATGGCTTCCTCTCTCTGTTTCTGCAGTAGACCTTTGAACTACACGTTTCACCAGCAAGGGGATCTGGGCATTATGAATGTGGAAGTTAACAAAAAAAATGTTTAGCTGTAGTAAAAACCAGTTTGGAGTAATATGTAAACTGGATCATGCATTCATAACACTCATCGTCTTTTAAATGTTTGTTTTATTTGTTTCAACAATGACGGCATGATTTTCAAAAGAAATAATGACCACTCAAAGGGAAACTTCAAAAGGGACGCATTCAGGATGTTGTTGGCTATCATTTTTGACCACTTTAAAAATAGACATGTTGATTTATCAACCGATATCAGGTTCTGAAAACTATGGTTTGACCTGGTTTGTGTATTGGCCCCTTTTGAAAAATCAGACTGAAATTGTCACTAACAATAGTGTCATTTTTTTTTAGTAATGTTTGTGGTACTGCTGACAACCCGAGCCATTGTGGAACAAATGTATTTGAAAATACACACCCGTCAATTGCTTCTGAATTATAATACTATAGTTCATGTTTTCTTCCTTAAAACTTGTCCCACAATGTCAGTTTTGCATTAAAATATGATTTCAGGTTTATTGTTTATTGTATTCTCCTGTTGTCGCCTGTGCGCTCGAAAACACCACTGTTGGCTGAACCATCTTATTTGCATTTTCTGAGGTAGTTTCAGCTGCTTGGACACACGCTTCCTCTCCTTGAAGCTTTCTGGTCACTCAGAACTAAATAGCCACCGACCTGCTGCTACTATACCTGCAATGACAGGGGATATGAATAACCTGTTTTAAAGCAGAGTACACACATTGAAAATCAAACACCCCAACCGTTGTTCTGCATTGGTAAAAGGGTAATACCATCTGGGGGTATTTGAAGATGGGACTATATCTATCAAGGTATTTAGTGAGGTCTGAGTGAGATGTAACAGGCAGAGCACATCTGTCTTGATTCTTGTTCTTAGGTGTCTGCAGACTAGACAGACTTGTTGAAATAAGAGGATCTGTGATTATGAGTAGTTTAGGATATGAGCTGTGGGCTCAGTCGCTGTGAAATGTCTGATGGTCTTGTGTACCCGTAAACAACACTTGCAGCTTTTCCGGAAAAAGAAATTAAAGATAAGAAGGTAAGACATGCTCGATGTTTCAGTGGCTGTTAGATTCTGGGTCTGAGCGATGCTGTGGTTTTGACGTAGGAAGGTGGGAGGCAGGGGGGAGGGCGGTGCTCCCAGTATTGATGTAATGTGTGCCTGTTGGACACTTTTGTGGGTCGAGGTGTGAAAAGCTTAGAGTTGCGCTTGCATTTTTCCTACGTGGAACAGTGAAATAGATAAGCTCTGGTACAAATTCCGTGGTACTGTTTCTAAATTTGAATGACTTGCTGTCGTCCATAAACACGCACGCTCACACACACATCCATGCATCAGAGAAAACCTGACCCAACCTTTAGCAAGCACAGAGTGATCCAGCCTCGAAGCACACACGTGCCATTCAATGGCGATGCTGTGTGCATTCAAATCTTATTGTTTTAATGAAGTAGTAGGTATAGATATACCTTGCCAAGAACTGAAAAAGATTTCTCAATTAATAAAAAAATGATATTTGTTTCTTTTCCCTGGTCGGAACGGCAAAGCAATTTCTATGCAATAATAACACGTTAAAATATCAAAGAAATATATCCTTTAACAAATAAAAATGGCTTTGTATAAAAAGAATGTAGGCTATTTTGCACAGTTGACCTGGTCACCTTTATGCTGTGAATTGCATGTTATCTGTCATTGACTGAGCAATTACAAAAACGTTGCTGAAACCCAGGCCTTGCTGTTACTGTGTGATAACTGACTCCAGGACCATGTATTATTCTGTATAGAATACTGCTCCTGTGAGTCTGATAGCCCCAGTCTGCTGGTCAGGAAGTTACTCCAGTTCAGGGAGAATAACCTGCTTGTTTCTGTCGGCCCGTTTCCTCTGCGTTTCCAGGCACGC